>CM035406.1:191019909-191079909 GCA_020310875.1 Ceratopteris richardii
TCTCACTTGAACCTCCTTAATGTGTTGTTTATGTATCTTAGACTCATTGAAAATGACATCACTACTTCTGATCAGTGACCATGTTTTAGGATCCCAATAACAATATCCCAATCATCCTTCTTGACCATATCTAAGAAAAATGTATTTCTTTGACATACGGTTCAATGTTTTTCTAGGATTCTTGGATATATAAACAAATGCTTCAAACTAAAAAACGCAAATATGATAATTATATGGTGCCTTCCCTATCCATAACTCTTGTGCCACCTTTAGAACTTCGGCAGTACTATGTGAAAGGTTCATCACAGGAACTAGAGTCAATAGTGCTTTTTCCATAGAGCATTCTGAAAGATTTGCATGATGCACCATAGAAACTACACTATCTTGAATATTTCTATTCATCCTTTTAGCTACACTATTCTATTCTAGGGTATAAGGAGCTGTAAACTCTCTAGAAACTCCTCTAGATTGATCGAATATGATGAATTCATCTGAGGTATCCCCATTGTCTTAACTAAAGAAACCCATTTTTTGAAGTTAGGGAATAAATCATCTTTCGATTTTATAGGATATACCCAAACTTTTCTAGTAGCATCATTTATAAAAGTGACAAGGTAAAGGGAACTATGTAATGATCGTATGGGGATTGGACCACACACATCCATATAAATGAGATCTAGAGGGAGAATTAAAGAGTCAATGTGCATTTTAGCCACATTCTTAGTTTTGTTTTCATATTGACAATGCTCATAGAATGAAAAATTAGAGAAAGATAACATAGGTAAGTAGCGAGAGTGAGAAAGATTTTTCATTCCGCTATGAGATATGTGGTCCAAATGCCCATGCCAAATAAAATCCATAGGCTATTCAATAACAACTAACAAGTGGTCTTTGTGTGTTACAAGTAAAAGCTTCCTTTTCTAATAACCATATTGCCCTTTGCTATGCAAAAGGACTGAGCATAGAAAGCCACCTTGTAACCTAAGGCCATCAAGTTGACCAAGTGACATCAAACTACATGATAAATGAGGTGCATGGCATACATTATGCATAGTAAATTTTGAACCATCAATGAATTGCACAACTACATCGTCAATCTTGATAGCGTCACACTAGTAAGAGTCACCAAGTCTCATAGTACCAAGAGACTTTGTTGCATAAGTAGAGAATCACTCTCTATGCGGTGTCACAAGGAAAGAAGCACTAGAATCTAGCAGCCATGAGTGGGGAAGAGAATTAGCCATAAAAGCCCTAGTAGGCACAATACTATCAAGTGTCATCACATAAGCATCATCAGAAATAGCATTGATTACCTCAATCCTCAGGGTTGAAGGAGATGGTGCAAGTAATTTTTTAACATGCCCATCAACATTCTGCCCTTTATCTTTAGCACTCTCTAATGCATAGCATTGTTTCTTCATGTGTCCTTTCTTATTACAATAATGGCATTTTATATCCCTCTTCTTCATTTACGTTTACTCTTATTCCGTTGACAATTCTTTTCCATGTTCTTGCTCCTACGATGTTGCTTATTCTTTCCTTGCTAAGAGTCACAAACATTTTATACATCTCCAATCACTCTCCTCACTCAAGAGTGCTCCTTAGATGTCATCCTAGACCATTTTACCACGAGATGCATTATTGCTAATGGTTGTCCAAAATGTATCCCATGATAATGGGAACCTGAAGAAGAAGAAGAGTGCTTGCATTTCATTATCCATGTCCATGTTTTGAGCCTCTTACTAGGAGAATATAGCATCAAAGTCATTTAGATGAGCAGCAACACTATATGTGTCCTTCATGCAAAGCTCATATAATTTTCTCATCCCATACACTTTATTTGATGTTGTTTCTTTTTCATATATATTTCATAGCTTCTTCCAAATCTCCTCTACACTTTTAGAGCCAAATACTGTAAAGTAAACATTGTCTCCCAAGTGCAAACGAATCGTAGAACTAGAAATTTCATCCGAATCCCAATCATCTTCATCCATGTCAACAAGATTCTTTGAGATTCCATTCATTGGCTTCCATTGCCTCCTCTAAATCAGCACTCTTTAATTTTATTCTTCCATAGGGAAAAGTGTGTGCCATCAAATTTTCAGATCTCAAAATGATCTTTGCCCTGCAAGTTATAGCTCCTCCTTTAAACACTAGCACTAGAGCCTGATCCGCCAAACATGCCTGAGACCTCTAATGCCATGATGACATAGAAATAAATATAATGATAATGGAGGTAGAAGAGTTCAAACACCACTAAGGCTAAAGAAAGATGACCAAGTGTCAAATTGTGGAAAAAAATTCATTAGAGTCTTCCTAAAAGAAATGAATTAATAAATAGTAATGACCAAACAAAAGGATTATGTGAGAATAAATGTTCTCACACCAATAAGTGTATGAAGTTGTAAATCGACCTCTATAAAATGACGAAACCAAAAATTGTGGAAACATTTTGCGAGAGTATCCTCTGAATGAATAACATCAAAATCTCATAAAACTTAAAGTATTGACATGTTATGTGTGATTCGGCTATCTCTACCCATACAACTCCACTGGTCACCCATAGCCCAACCCACTCTCTCGCCAATTTAGAGCATGTCTATGAGGAAGGCGACCACTATGAATTGCAAAGCTCAATTAGTTACAATTATAGGATATTATCAATGTGGAGTCTACATAGTTCCAATGTCTGCCGGTCAAAGGTATGTTGAAGCATGAGCTCCCATGGCTATGGTCGTTTAGGATTATCAAGACAACTTTGATGGCGATGGGAGCTATTGGCCTGAAAGAAGCACAAGTTCGAGTTCTCTTTTGACTATAGAGGGTCCAACATGCCTATAGGCAGAACTCACACAATCTTGGTGAACATTACTAATACATAAGAATGATTATGAGTGTGGTTGACAAGTATGCTAGTAGGGCTGGGAAGGCCGAATATGCGAGTTGGGCACGTGGTCATGGAGTCTCAATGACATCAAGAGAAGATTTCTTTCACAAGTAGGTTATCGAAAGTTACTACAAGGATTATGTAAAGAAAGAGCCCCTAAGGTTCAATTCATTATCAGAGGTATAAACATCTTGGGAAGCAAATGTAAAATAATTGTGTGGTGGAATATGATTGTGAGTAAAGTGTTGGAGTAAGAGTTAATGCACAGAATAATGCCACCAAGCCATGGGGATGTTAAAAGCTATATTTGAGAAACTAATTTTGAAGAGCCTAATTAAAGTTGGCTATTAGAGACATATTCGCCTACCTCTTCATTTTTGAGAAATCACTTCTGCACCTACTCAGTGAACATTGGGATTCGGAAAGACCACTCTTGGCCTGTGAGACTTTATATAAGTAGATGATTTGCACACTTTGAGTATCAATTTTTCTTGGCATTAATATCATTTCTTTGGCATTTTGATCGGCATTAGGTTCAAACACCATTTCTTGGACTACTTTCTATATTCTCATGCTATAAGAACACTAATGGGGGTCACTCTGTGGTGAGTATATAGAGCCTGGGCCTCCCACTAGAGTTGGCTATTTGCATTGTAGTGGGATTGAGTGGTTTGGAAATAGTCCCTTAGTGTGAGTTTGTCGCATTTTTTCTCGAAGAAGGGTCATCATTCTTGCAACACCACTTGTGTGATCTCCTTGCAGAACTCATTGTGTGATTACTTGTATTGCTTTTGTTTAGTGTCTCGAATGGCATGCTAACCAACTACATTATACGTTTTGAGCATTTTTTGCTCTCTCTAATAATTTTTTGAGCTATGAAGTTGGGGTTTTCTCTTATGTGCCCTTACTATTGTTCCTTTCTCTGTATAGTTTCTCTTTCGTTTGTGAATGTACTTGCACACAAAAATGTTACAAGGTATACCTCCCTAACGAAGAACCTCCCTTGAGCAAAAGATGTACTAGAACAATGAGTGCTTGTTATCCCTTAAAATTTGACACTTGTCAAAGTGAGATACTCCAGTACCTCCTCCAAAGTTTGGCATGCCCTCTAGGACACTTTCATTTCTATGTGAGGCCCTTAGTAAAGTAAGTACTTGTTTTTGCATTACATTTCTTTTTGAATCTTGCGAGTGGGTACATGACCCACACTAGAGCAGACAAGGAGCCTCTTCGTGTACAAAGGAGTCTCAAGAAACCATCTTTAGCTTTGACTAGTCAACTTAGATCCCCTCTACCCTCCTTAAATTTTTCTATTGACTTGGCTACAACCCCACCCTCATAGGACAAGCCTAAATGGAAATTAGATTTCTCCTCGGATACTCGAGAAGAAGCACCAATGCCAATGGAGGATCATTCCCATTTACTCTCTAGGTTGAATATCAAATTCCCTACTTTTAAGGAATTGACTTATGAAGATGTAGATGATTATGTGAGGAGATTCATCTCCTTATGCCAAGGTTGGCAATTTCAGAATGGAGAGGACACAATGTTGCTACTCTTCCCATCTACATTGGAGGGTGTTGTAGACAAATGGTATAGTCAATATGTAGATGACCACTTTGCCATGTGGGAGGCAATGAAAATAGCATTCTCATAGACCTTCTAGCCAAGGGACTCCTCAGAGAGAGTTGTAGATTAGCTAGAAAACCTAAAAATGAGACGAGGTGAATCCTTTCATAAAATCCATACTAGGACTAAAGTGCTTGTTTCTCCTATGCACATGCTGCAGGAGATCGCAGAGTAAAATAGTGGATAGACAAAGCTCTTCTAAGATACCCCAATAGAAGCTTGGGTAGTCTCTTAATTCAATGCAACACTTAATGATTTTGTTGCAGCTTCATTGCGCATTGAGAAAGCCATAATATGTTTTGAAGGGGATACAGAACCAAACTATGCTTCAAACTTAGACTCTATCGGGCAACTCAAGAGGGCGTTGGAAGCCTTAAGAATCCAACAAAGTCACCAAGAAGAGAAGTTCATGCCACCATCATCGTGCCACAATGATGATTAAGTGGATCAACTTTGTCGTGAATTAGAAGAGTTGTAGACCACCCAAGACATACGGAAACCGGTTGGTGTATAGTATGCAAGAACAGTGGACATTCTAATACTATTTGTCCTAAGAAGGTAAGATCTCAATTTTGTGGCAAGGGTGGCCATGAAGCTAGGGACTACTACTACCTCAAGGGAGTAGAGTAGGGAGGTTTCCTCAAGTTATTAATTCATATTATTCTAACACTTTGAATGTGCCTAGTAGAGAATAGAATTTTCCGACTCGGCCAACGTTTAATAGGCCATTAATGTATTATCGCTATGGAGAGTATGGCCATATGTAGAACATGTGCTCCTTACCAAAGGGTGCACCTCCATGTGAGCACTGTCCAGATGATAAGGATCACTGTACTAGAGATTGCCCAAGAATCTCCCTGCTCCAAACCAAATGATTATCATCTCCCCACAAGTAGAAGGTATGACTACACAATCTTATGATGTTTCTTCTTTAGCACCCATGATGACTAGAGCTAGGCAAGCACTAGCCACTCACATGGAGGAACAAAATGGACTCAAAGTTAGAGATGTGGAAAAGAAAGCTAGTTGGAAGGGCCAAGCGATCATTAAAGGAGCTTATGATATGGGGATAAATTTGCTTAAGGACCAACCTGCAAGATCTCACAAAGGCACAGAAGAGGTAAACATTGAGGGGTTAGTCTATACCAACTCAAAAAAATGGATTCCAAAGTAAGAAGTGACTTGTTTAAAGTTATACACTCTGCCTACCTTTGCCCACCACCTAGTATAGATGGTTTCATGGTTGACTTTCCCCCTATACCCTTGGAAGAATACCAAAGCTCAAGGTTATCTATTTTTATAAAAGATGAAGCTCTTCGAGGTGTGACTATAATAGATGGAGGCTCTGGCATGAATTTGATGCCAGATTTCATAATGAGGAAACTAAACCTAAACCACACCAAGGCAGCACCATTTACAATCACACTGGTAGATCAACATCAGATTACAACAATTGGCATCATTGAGAAGGAAGCACCCTCAAGATGCAACATTTCATTGGAGGACAAGGTCTCACGTGAAAGGAACTCCTACTACTTTAAGGATGAATGCAGATAAAGAGCTAGAAGCATCTGAGAAGATGGTGACTATGGCCGGCAAGAGAATAAGAAAGACCAACATTACAACTTTGAAGAGGTTTGATGACACAAGAAGAAAAGTAAAACAAACTTATGGCCAACACTCAGGGGCCAACTTGGAATATTCTGATGAGGAGAGGAAACCCCTAGATAACGCTTCCAAGGTAGAATCAAATTTAATGTCATTCTCTGTTATAGAACCAATGCACTCATTGTAGATACCATTATTTAGTTCAGTTTAGTTCTTGCAGTTCATTTTGGTTTGATTCATTAAGCAAATAAAAGAGAAGTTGCACCCAGATGGTTCAAAGGCTTGATGTGGGGGTGTGTAGAGCAGAGAACTCTCATTTCTACTACTAGCTGTGGCAATTCGACGACTTTGGGTGCGAGGTTGCACCCATTAAAAGGAATCACTATGCCTAGCTTCATTTGACCATGGAGGCCTGCCTTGATGCACATCACCATCTCAACATGGTTGGCAATATTCTCTCATTGCTGATCATCCTAAATGGGTTTAAGTGCTTACCATATTTTCTTTGCAGTTCAAGTGCTTGTAGAAAGGACCCTCCTTTTTTTTTCTCTCTTCCGCTTTGCTTTCCATCCACCACTCGGCACCCACTCATTTCCTCATCCCTCACCCTCATTCCCTCCGTCCCTCACCCCCTCGGTTCCTCATTCCCTCGGTCCCTCAGCCCCTCGATTCCTCATTACTCAACCTTATTTCCTCACCTTCTCATGCTCAGACCAACACTCCCTCACACTCTCGCACAACCACTCCCTCGCACTCATCAAACCCCTCTTCCCTTTGCTCCTCCTTTTTACCCCTCACCTGCCATACCTGACTCTCCTCTAACCCCCTCTTCTCTCCCTAATCTCTCTCTCCCCCCATGGCCCAACAACCCACCATCCCCCCACCTCTCTTCTTCTCTCTCTCTCACTCTCTCTCTCTCTCTTTCTATATATATATATATATATATATATATATATATATATATATATATATATATATATATATATATATATATATATATATATATATATATATATATATATATATATAGATATATATATCCCCCCAACACCCTCTGTTGTAGCCCATAGATCTGCAAACCCCCACATTCTCTCTCTCTGTCTCTTTATCTATATATCTAACTATCTATCTATCTGTCTCTTTCCCTCTCCACCACCCTCAACTTGCAACCCATAGATCTGCGACCCCTCATGTTGTCTCCCCATCCTGCTCTCCCTCTCTTTGAAGCCCTGCGACACCACCATCTACAGGTCTCTCTCTACCATTTCTTCCAAACACTCATGGCAACCATGTGGACTTCTCTCTCTCTCTCTCTCTCTCTCTCTCTCTCTCTCTGTGTCCACCACCCTACAAGTCTTCTAGTCCTCCATGTGTGTGCACTTGCCAACCACAACCATCCTTTATGCTTCTCTCTCTTTCTTTCTCTCTCTCTCTCTCTCTCTCTCTCTCTCTCTCTCTGCAAGCCATTGCCCATGCATCCACCCTTCTTGGACCTCTCTCTCTCTCTCTCTCCCTCTCTCTCTCTCCCTCTCTCTCTATCTCTCTCTCTACCTCCCCTCCTCTCCACACACCCAAAACCACTACCAGTCTACCATCTTCTTCTTCTTCTTCTTCTTCTTCTTCTTATTATTATTATTATTATTATTATTATTATTATTATTATTATTATTATTATTATTATTCATCTTCCTCTTCTTCTTCTTCTTCTCTCTCTCTCTCTATCTCTCTCCTCCTTCTCTCCCCATAGACCTCAATGTGTAGACGTGCCACCTACAAGCCCTTCCTCTCTCTCTCTCTGTCTCTCTCTCTCTCTCTTTCTCTCTCTCTTTCTCTCTCCCCCCGTAGCCCTCCTCTTTCCTCACCATCCGGGTGACCTCACCTTCATAGCTGCGCATCTTTCCCCCCATCCCCTCTTAGAGGGGCCATGCCCAATTCTACCATCTCCATCCATACAGCTCCACAGGTCGGCCATAGGCCAACCCACTCTCCCGTCGACTATGAGAAAGGAAACCCCTATGAATTGCAAAGCTTAGTTAATTAGAATTATAGGATATTATCATTGTTGAGTTTGCATAGGTCCAATGTCTACAACCAAGAACACTAATGGAGGTCTCTTGGGTGTGGACATGATGCCGGTCAAATAATTTTTTGGCTTGTTATTTCTTCATCTCAAAGGAAAGTTGAAGTGTGAGCTCCTATGGCTATGGTCATTCTAGGACTTTCGGGATAACATTGATGTAGAATGGAGCTATTGGCTTGAAAGAAGCAGAGGTGAAGGTTCTCTTCTGACTGTATAGCATCCATCATGTCTATAAGTGGAACTCACATGAACTTATGAACCATTACTAATACATAAGAATGATTCTGAGTGTGCTGGACAATTATGCTAGTAAGGGTGGGAAGGCGAGATATGAAAATTGGGCACTAGATAATGGAGCCTCAATGACATCAAAAGAATATTTCTTTCACAATTAGGTTATCAAAAGGTACTACAGGAATTATGTGAAGAAAGGGATCCTAAGGTTCAATTCATTATCATATTTGTAAACTTCTTGGGCCGTGAATGTAAAAGAATACGGTGTGGTGGAATACGATTGTTGGTAAAGTATGAGTGAGAGAGTAAGAGTTAATGCAAGGAATGTTGCCACCAAGCCCTACTAGTGTCAAAAGGTATATTCGAGAAAATAATTTTAAAGAGCCTAATTAAAGTTGGCTATCACAACCATATTAGCCTACCTCTCCATTTTTGTGCAATCACTTTGGTGCCTACTCAGTGAACGTTGGGATTCATCAAGATCACTCTTTCCCTCTAGGATTCTATATAAGTAGATGATTTGCAGACTATGAGTTTCACTTTTTTTCAGCATTCGTATTATTCCTTTGCCATTGGGATTGATATTAGGTTTGAACACCTATTTCTGGACTGCTTTCTACATGCTGGTGCTATAAGCACACTGTTGAGGGTCACTCTATGGTAAGTATACAGATCATGGGCCTCCTATTTGAGTTGGCTATTAGCATTGTAGTGTGATTGAGTGGTTTGGAAATAGTCCATTCGTGTGAGTTTGTTCCATTTTTTCTCGTAGGAGGGTCATCATTCTTGCAGCACCACTTGTGTGATTTCCTTTTAGAACTCCTTGTGCAATTACTTGTATTTCTTCTATTTAGTTTTTGGAATGGCATGCAAGCCCACTACATTATCCTGTTGGAGCATTTTTGGTTCTGTGTAATCATTTTCTTAGCTAAGAATTTGGGTTTTCTCTCTTATGTGCCTTGCATTGTTCCTTTCTTTGTATAGTTTCTCTTTTGAGCTAAGAATTTGGGTTTTCTCTCTTATGTGCCCTTGGCATTGTTCCTTTCCTTGTATAGTTTCTCTTTTGTTAGTGAATGTAATTGAACACACAAATGGTACATGGTATACTTCCCTAAGGAATAACCTCCCTTGAGTAGAAGACATACTACAAGTGTGAGTTCTTGGTTTCCCTCACAATTTGGTGCTCGCCAAAGTGAGATACCCCAGTACCTCCTCTACATAGTTGAAGACAATGGAATCTACATCAATGGAAAGGTGGTCATTTATTGTGACAATGTGAGCAGCATTATGCTATCAAAGAATCGAGCTTATCATGCAAGACTAAAACACATGGCAGTTCATTATCACTTTGTTCATAAGAAGTTGATTGAAGGAGAAGTGGGGTTGATTCACATTAACACTAGAGAAGAAGTGGCAGATATGTTCACCAAAACACTTCCCAAAGACAATTTCATCTACTTCAGAGAGCATTTAGGACTTAGGAAGCTTTAATTTGTATCTAGATTTCATTTCATTTTTTATTTCATCTTGTATGGACAGATGTATTTATTTCATTTTCTATTCAAGAACAATTTGAGCTTGGGGGGGAGGGGGGGTTTGATGACATTGGAAAACCTTATGTAAAAAAAAAAAACAATAGAAAATATGCGTGTAGCATCTGCCGGACTGCACAAGGCTTTATCTGAAAGAGTCTCCTCTATCTTCATGTCTTCCTCTCTACCTAGGTGTCTATGTAGTCGATGATGCCATAAAGGAGCATTATGCAAGAGTGTATGTGGAAAGAAAGAGGTGATTTCAGGAAGAGGTTTGGATCCAGACACTGTTGCTAAAGGAGAGAAGGCACTCTATTTTACAATAGAGGGGGAGATCCACTTCACTTGCTAGAGAGGGAGGAGGAGACTAGTAGGACTTTGATGAGGGATATCTTGCTAAAGGGCAGCAAGCAAAGAAAGTGCTGGCTTCAATTCTTGGCGGAAGGCAACTGCTCTGCGCAACTCTTGTACATTGTTAAGTGTGCATATGTATAGCGTAGCTACCCTACATTGCTGGTTTACTTCTATGCTTTTGAAGGCAACTTTAGGGGTATTTTGCTTCTCTGCTTGTGAGGGCAACTTCAGGGATCTTTCCAATATTCACAAATTTCAATCTCGTATTCTTCTTTCATAACTTACGTCATATTGTTTGTTGTTCAAAGTTGTTTTTTGTGCAAAACTTGAAGTTTCCTAAGGATATTTCTCGTGCATTTGTAACAAATTTCCATTCATTATTATCATTTATCCTCTGTCCTCTATCTGATCACATTCACGATCAGAAGATATACATCACAAAAGAAAGTGGAAGCAGAAGGATTCGATTAAGCAAAGAAGCTTATGTGGAGCACCCCATCGGAGGGTTCTTCCCGCAGGACTGGACTGAGGAGAGACGGAGGGGGTTAGTCGGTGGGCATGAGAAAATGGGAAAGAGCGCTATTGAGTAACTAGGTGGAGATACTAGAGGACAACAGAGGACTGGGAGATACACTCAAAACACGGGAAACGAGTAGCCTACGAGGTCGAATGCTTGTTTCGTCATTCTCTGTATGCGCATAGCTCCAGATGCTCAATTTTCTATATACTTGTAGCTTCGTTGGCAGAGTATACTGAGCATACGAAGAATTTCTATGACTTGTAGAATTCAAAGCAAGAAGTAATATACAGCATATTCGTGTGACAGCTTCGAATGTTTGTTGTTAAGTTTGATGTTCAATTGCTTTGTCTGATTTGGAGTGTGTTGTCAGAAGTTGAAAGGAATAAATTCGTGGAGAAATGGCTCATGCTCAAGGATGCATTGCGTTCTGTGAACGTTAGTAACCAGTGTGCATTTTGATTGTCCATTAATGTGAATTGACACACAGTTATTGATTTCTCTCTCAATTATGTACTGGTGTGATGTTGGGCAGCTTTTTCCTACGCTGTTGTGATATAATTTCTTTGTGCATGATATTGAAGGCTATCGCTTGGGAATAGAGAAGAATAAAATTGAAGGCTATCGCTTGGTTAACTCTTGAAACCTCAGTCACGAACAATGACATGAAACGATGCGCGACCTGTGTTGTAGAAGTTCAATCTGCCTATAAATCAATACTTATGCAAATCGATGAATCTAGCTCTTCGAGCAAAGGACTTCTCTGATCACATGATTTCGTCAATCTATTGTTTGGATCCGAATGGCTGAAGAATTGTTTCAAATTTCTCCTCCTGTTTATTCATGAATGACCACTGATAGGTCTTAGCTGCGATCAATATATATCATGTTTGTAGTGGAAGGTATGTGATCCTTACCCTACGCTAAGAGAAGAGGAGTTTGGCCACTAGTTTTCTTTTGTATATATAATAACAAAGTGTCGTACTGCTTTTCACACATTTCTTCCGTACATTGGAGAGAAAGAAAATGAAATGAGCTTTGAGCTTGTGACTAGACTTCATGAATCGAAAGAATTGCATCTTCATCCATCATGAATAATATAGATATCTTCCTAAACATTGAACAATGCACGTGATGAACATAATTGTGAGGCTTGACAATTACTGCTTTCTATTCGGTATTCAAGTGCATTTGATGTCAATAAAAGTTTTATCTTCAATATCGTGTTTCCAAGTGCAAATCTCTTGCCAATTACACAAATAAAGGTCTCACTTGAGTTAGCTTGAAGCACCCCCCTCCCCCCCCATGCACTATCATTTGGAACCCGGATTTAGGTTGATCTACCCAAGTGAGCCCGTTTGCAAAAATGAGGGCGAAGTTTTTCTAATGCATTTGGAGGAACTTCTCATGCATTTGGAGGGACATCTCATGCATTTCTATGGTTGGGCCTTTTTTGGACTTGAAATAATGTTTTGGATCATTTGAGGTATTGATAGAGTTTATTTGGTCTCTCCATGCCAAGAACAGCGTATGAAATAAAATTGTTCTAATAGTCATTAGGGATCACTTAGTCATTGTAATGCATAGAGTTGGCTTGAAACATATAATTGATGTGCCCATATGTCTTTTCCTATCAGTTATATTGGATAAAAAGGCCAAAAGAAGCCTTCCCAGAGAAACCTGGGAGAAGGGCCTACAATTTTATTTTTCAAGACTTTTCCCATGTCTCTATAGAAGGGCTTTTTTTGACCTACCTATGCCATTGAGAGCACATAGAGTATTATATACATACGAACCATGGGTCAAAATTTCTTCATATGACAAAGAAAAACCAAAAAACATTGAAGTCTGGTATACACAAAAATTTCAAGAGACAATGAGAAAAAGAACATGCTGAGAAGGGCATTAAGGAATGACCTCTAACACTTCATTGATGGCAAGCTCATAAAGAGAGAATGGAATTGAAGATTAGGGACACCCGGCTCCTACAAAGTCATTCACATGAAAAACCCTCATGACACTAACAACGTAGGGGTGGTCTCTGCTGCCTTCTCACAGAAGTACGATGGCACTCTTAGTTTGGGGGTGATCCATGCCACCCTCTTAGTACACTCAAACACAATCAACACAAAGGTAATCTTAAGGGAAGGGTGATCCGTGCTACCCTCTTAGTACCAACACAGAAGAGCAATGTGGTTGAAGCTACTCTACTCAGTCTTTGGGCTACATACATACACTCCAATGATCTTTGGAGATAATACTAGATCACTATATTCGGTTGCTAATCTTCTATATCATGTAAGGACTAAGCACATTGAGTTGCATTATGATTATTTAAGGGATAAGCTACTTAGAAAGGACATACAATTGTCCTATGTACCAACAAACTTGAAGTGTGCAGATATGCTAACTAAATCTTTGAATGGAATGAAATTGAATGGGTTCAAGATGATGATTGGATTGTAGGTGATTAAAGAGAATTGAAGCCCAAGCATATTTGTCTTGAGGAGGAGCTATTGGTTCAATTACTCCAAGCCTGAATGCTTGATCGCTTATCCTAAGTTCATATATCCATTCATGTATTAGAACATGAATGATCTCTTGTAAAAGATTGATTGTTACTCCTTTTAAAAGTGCATATGTGGAATCACTTCCAATTATGCATTTTTAAGAGAATCTTTCCACGAAACATTTGGTGAGGATTTATGGAAAAGCATGCCCTAAAAATTTGTAACGCTTTCTGGTAAAGATTCAAACTCAAACTTGAATCTTGGGTCCAACAAAAAGGCTATAAAAGAGGACTATCTAGTCCCCTGGAGTAAGGGAGATATAGCAAATATTTCAGAGTTTGTGTGGCATACTGAGCTCACATTATATATCTTCTATTGCCATCACATTGTGAAATCATTCATTGCCAATGACAATGTAATAATACATATAATACAATGTATGTGCACTAATACATATAATCTTCCCATGTCTCATCTCTTCTACCAAAAGGCATTACCTAATAAGCAAAGCATCCCCTGGTGTTGTTGTTCTTTTGGTACTCCTTGACTATCTGAATTTGAAAGTCCCTTGAGTATCCATCACATACAGTGTACCTTTCATGACCTGCCACTTCATTTAGGATTTCATCTGGGAAAGGTAGTGGAACATAATCTCTCTTGGTTGTTGCATTCAAGAAATTATAGTCTAAATTCACTCTCTATTTACGGTCTTTCTTTTGGGTAACTACTACTGGAGACACCCATTCTTAATGTGATACAAGCTAACTGAAACCAGCCTTTATGAGTCTATCTATCTCAATTACCAGAGCCTCTTGTTGAAGTGTTTTGATCCTTCTAAGCTTTTCTACCACTAGCTTTGATTTTGGCTTGATTTCAATATGATGTTGACTAGAAATTACACTTTGTATCTCATTATAATCTTTAGTGATCCATTTCGCGTACCTTTGAGCATGTTGATGTACCTAGTCCTTTCCTCTAAGGTGAGATGTTTTGCTAGCATCTTTTGGATATCCACTTTGGGTGTGGAATTCTCACTTTCTAGTTGTTGTAAATCATCCTCTTTGCCTCCATCTTCCTTTCCTTGGAAGATCATGTCCATAACTTTGACTATTGATGAATCACATTTAGATATCGATTCCTCATTCCTAGAATCGCTATCATAACACGAATCCCTTCATCTACAATTATTCCATACTTGTGATTTCCCTTCTTCTGGTCCTTCAAATCATATGTAACTAAATTTGTTTTATCATTTGGTTTGAGAACTAGAGGGCTAGAACCCCATTTTTATCTTCTCTCAATGCAATTAAACATGGACATACTAATATGATGGGGTAGCCCTCCCCCTTGGTTGCAATTACATGCATATCCAAGGTAACCTCTATGTCACATACTTTAGCTCTTAAATTTTTTATTACACCAACACATTTAACAACACTATAATTCACCATTTTGGCTTGGTACACAGATGGTCCTATCACATACAAGCCTAACCTATGCATTGTTTTCTTTGTCATGACACACCTTTGTGCTCTACCATCAACATACACATTCCAAATGCTTTTCCCTTTTACATATGCATCTAGTTTGGGTACCACATCATCACATGAATTGTCTCTTAAAAGGTTAATTTCCTTATTTTTAGTCCTCCTAGTGCTCTAGCTTGGACCATTCCCTCCTAGTTGTTGAAAAACGTTGCAATAATTGTGGCCAATTCATATTCGGTTCTTGTGTGGAGATATCCTCAATTAGATCATAAGGTTTGATACCCTTACCTAGGGCAAAGTCTTCCATTGTGAACTTCCTCCTCGGCCTTCTTTCTTTTACTAGTTTCTCCTTTTGCAACTCTTCCTCTCTTTGTTTTTGTACCCATGCTGGAATCTTCATCTTGGGATCTCTCTCTCTCTCTCTCTCTCTCTCTCTCTCGCATCCTTGTCCTCTCTATTGGCATCATATGCATGGTCTCTTGTTCCTCATTCAGCTCCAAAATGTTTATTGATCGTTCTTCTCTTTGCACAGATGGAAGAGGATACATATCACCTGGACTCCTACGAGGGTGAGGACAATTTTACATACCATGACCACATTATTTGCAATTGTAGCATATGAGTTCTTGTGCTTGTTATCATTGTCCTCGATTTTGTTCCCTTTGTGGTCTATCTTGCTCACTCCTCACCAGATTGAGTGTCAATTATTCTACCCGTTGTGTGAGTTTTTCCAAGATATCTTGTTGTGATGCCTCTTTGTTCTCTACATGTACAGTTTGTACAAGGGGAATATCATCCATATGATCTAAATTTTCAACCTTTGAAAACTGAAACTTTAATTTTCTACACTTCAATCTTGCTATCTCTAGTGCCTCTTTAAAGATGTCTTGAAATTTTGACTTTACCAATTGTTTCAGAGAAGGGAAGAGTCCTGAGACGAATGTATCCATTTTCAAAAACTATGGAGCTATCTCATTTTCCCCTATGCCACTTCCTAATTATTCCACACACAATGAAACTTGGACTCATAATTCTAAATTTCTTCAGGAGTTACTTGCCACTGAGAGAAATTGTTGCCACAATTCTTTTGGCCTATCCTTTTTGCCATATCGCGCTATGAATGCTTGCCCTACTTCCCAACTTCCTATTGCTTTGTTTGATAGGTTGTTGTACCATACACTCGCTTCCTCCTTTAGGACCAATGGGAAAATCCTTAACTTGATATCTTTTTGATCCCTTCTAGAGATGAGGTATGCCATTTCCAAGTTGTCCAAAAACTCCTACAACATCTTTGCTAGGTCTTCCATAGAAGTGCGGGAAGATTGATATCGTGGTTGAACTTGAAGGTGGCTTCCTTACAAAAGAATGAAGATATAGACATGAAAGGTAAGTGTATACTCTAGAATTGGAAAGATAAATGGTTCTTGAGATGCAAGTATTTCTCCTAGATGTTCAACCCCAGAATGATAGGCTATGCATTGTTGGAAGAATATCTTCCTACTATATGTGATATGGATGGAAAGGAGGGGCCTTGGTTGATAAAGTTGGTTGAGACGAATGGGACAATTTTAGTTATTGGGGTTTTGGAAATTAACTTAATTGATTTCCTATGTGGAGGCACCAAGTTATGAGAGTGGCATTAAGGAAATGGCCTCTAACACTTCCTCGATGCTCATGTCAAAAACAAATTATGGAATTGAAGATTAGAGACACTAGGCTCGTGATGGCGCTCTTAGGGGGGGGGGTGATCAATGCCACCCTCTTTATACACTTAAACACAATAAATACAGAGGTACTCTTAAGGGAGGGGTGATATGTGCCACTCTCTTAGTACCAACACATAAACACTACACAAGTACTCTTATGGTAGGTGTTTTCCACGTCACCCTCTTAGTATCAACACATAAAACACTAAACACTCACAAGAAAGAGATCCTCAATGACAAGAGAGGTTAGGTGGTAACACAATCCTCACCGTGTTTGGGAATGATGGGAAAGATGGAAGAAAAATGGAAGGAGTAGGGAATGACAGAAGAAGAGAGAGTATAGTGGATAGAATAAGCAAAGGTTAAGGGTAGTCAAGATACGAGGAATCGAAGAGATTAACTTGATTGAAATAGAATTTTTACAATGACATGGGGACTTACAAATTAGGATCTTGCATAGCTCTCTCCAAATAGTGACATAGGGTAGACTCCTTCCCTCAGCCTTGCAACAGCCATCACACATTGCAGGGTGTATCTACATACAACTTTTCTGGCGTTTTGGGAGAGAACCCAAGGGGTCCTTTTATAGGGATTTTTAAGAGATATTTGGGGATGCTAGTTTGAGATGAATCTTCGAGATATTTTACATTTGTGGTGAAATAGGAGATGTTTACAAAGGCCCATAAGATTCTAGACTTAGGAGGCTGTCATATTTGGCCTGTTTTTATATTGTTCTTGGATATGCTGAGGTTATATTACAAAAAAATGATAATTTCTATTTGAAACGCATGCAATGGGTTGTGTCCACCAAATTTTGACATTTCTTCATGATACTTTTGAGTTTGGGTCCGAAATATAAGACATATTCATAAACAAAAGGTCTCCCTTGTTGAAAATTCAAAAAGGTGTGGTGGGGCTATGGGGCCTTTGAAAAGAATTTTGTTTCATTCTAAAGAGAATGGGACAAGCTTTTAAATACTTGAATACTCTTGACTTTCAATCTCGCTTTTATTTTTCCCTTCCATATTGATCGTTTCTCTTTTATTACAGGGAGAGGTAGTTCTATCCTCAATGGTGGGGCCCACTTGACTTCTATCATTCATATTTATTTTATAGATATCCATATCATAGGAAAATAAGATAAATAACATATTACATATATCGAATAAGATTATGGTTAGAGGAGGTATAGAAAATATAGCCCTCAATGGCAAAGTGCTAACTGTGATGTATAGAAAATGCTTGAAAGATCCACACGATGTGTGCATATGCATAACCAAGTGCATATAGGGCATAGGAAGGCCAAAATAATCCTACCATAGAAACACAAGAGGTGGTCTTGCAAATTGTTTGTAATCCTTTCACTCGCATCTCTATTGTTGGGCTTTTTTTGGCCTTCTAATGCATTGATAACACATTAAGTGTTATATATAGACACATCAAAACTAAAAAGTATCCATATGGCATTGATTTGATTACATCAATTGGCTTTGATCTTCTCTAGGATTCTCTTTCAATAATTAATATCCATATTAAGGGTGTATGTGAAAATGGACCTCGCTATGTCATCACTTATTTTCACCCCTAACCCTAGAGGTATACCTATTCGACCTAATACTTTTCCATTGACATTGTAACCTAAAGTTGTAACTACAAGATATTTTTTGATAGACTTCTTAGGTCTTAAAAATACGATCGAACTTACAGGCCGTGACTGACCAAGCCACTATATGTTTTATTAAAGAGCATATACAAAGAAGTGTGCAGTAGCCATTTTGGCCTTTCACATGGACACTAATGGTAACAATATCCCACTAAAGGCCAATATCGCCAAAGTAACTATGGGAGAAAAATAAAGAATGATAAAGGATACCTAAGTGTAAGTATACAAACTATACCTCCCACTTGATGGGCATGTTACATAGTATACAAGTGACTGTGTGAGATCATGAATCAAGTAATCCCCATCAAGTGACAATAGTGTCAAAAGATATCATGTGGTACAGCTTTAGTCAAAGCATCTGCAGCATTATCTCGGATGTCAACCTTCTCAAGAATAATGTGCTCACTGGCTAAGAAATCTCTTATGAAGTGATACCTCATCTCAATGTGCTTGGTCTTTGCATGATAGACCGGATTCTTAGCGAAAGCAATGGCACTCTCACTATCATTGTGCAAAGAAGGTACATGCTAAGGTAAACCCATATCAAAAGCAAGATGGGAAAGCCACAATGCTTCCTTACATGCCTCACTTGTTGCAACATACTCTGCTTCTATGGTGGAAATAGTTGTACATTCTTGAAAACGAGATCTCCAAGAGATAGCACTTCCAGCAAAATGAAAAATGTACCCTGATGTAGACTTACAATTGTCTACAGAACCAGCATAGTCAAAATCAGTGTAACCAATAATGGATTATTTCCCTCTACCTAAGCATATACACTTTTCCTTAGTGCCACTTAGATATCTCAAAATTAGCTTGACCACTTCCCAATGTTTCTTGCCAGGATTAGACATATATCTTCTCACAACTCCCACTACAAATGCAATGTCTGGTCTCGTAGCTACCATAGCATATATGAGACTACCCATGGCAGATTGATAGGGAATTTTGGTCATGAATTCCTTTTCCTCATCTGATTTGGGGCAATCATCCTTGCTCAATTTCACATATGTGGGGAAAGATGTACTCAATGCTTTTCCACCTTGCATACTGAACCTGTGAAGTATTTTGGATATGTACTCACTTTGAGACTAGTATATGCATCTTTTACTCCTATCACGAGTAACGCGCATGCCAAGAATATGTTTAGCATCCCCCAAATCCTTCATATCAAATGTTTGACTCAACTTCCTTTTGAGAATTGACAAGTCATAGGAGGACTTCCTAGCAATCAACATATCATCGACATAAAGTATCAAGCATATCAAGCTACCATCTCAGCATCTCTTTATGTAGAGACAATGATCCTCATTGCTTCGAGAATAGCCTTGGGACTTCATAAAAGCATTAAAATTTTGATACCATTGTCTAGGACATTGTTTAAGTCCATACAAGCTCTTCTTGAGCTTACAAACTAGACTTTCCTTGCCAAGAACTACATAACCCTCTGGTTGTTCCATATAGATCTCATTATAAGATCTCCATGCAAGAAAGCAATTTTCACATCCATTTGGACTAGCTCTAACTTCTCCATTGCAATGAATCCAAGCAACATGTGCAAAGTAGTCACCTTGACCACTAGAGAGAAGATTTCCTCAAAATGAACACCATGTGGTTGCTTAAAACCCTTTGCAACAAGTCGTGCTTTATATTTTGGAGAAGCACTATCTGATGTGAATTTCAACTTATATACCCATTTACATGGTAAAGATTTCCTGCCCTTTGGCAAAGGTACTAAATCCCAAGTACCATTCTTGTAAATAGAATCTAGCTCACTCTTCATGGCATGCTCCCACTTGACATGATCCTGTGTTTGCATAGCCTCTTTGTAGCAAGAAGGCTCACTTGCATCTGTTAGCATAACAAAATCTAAACCTAGAATATATCTATCAAGTGGATGTGAGAGACATGCAGAACATCTCAATGGTTGCTGAATAAGAATATGTGGAGACAAATATGAATGGACATTCTCTTGAACATCCCTATGTCCTGCATTTTTATGCATGCTAACCGGAGGACTAGAATACTTAAACACCACTCTTATCACTTCAACCTCCTTAATGGGTTGTTTATGCATGTTAGACTCATTGAAAATCACATCACTACTTCTAATCACTGATCGTGTTTCAGGATCCCATAAGCGATATCCAAATTGTCTTTCTCGACCATATCCAAGAAAAATGCATTTCTTTGACTTATGGTCCAACTTTTTTCTAAGATTCTTGGGTATATGAACATATGGTTCACACCGAAAAATTCAAAGATGATCATAATATGGTTGATTCCATGTCCATAACTCTTGTGCCACTTTCAGACCTTTGGTAGTACTAGGTGAAAGGTTCATCACATGAACTGTAGTCAAAGAGGAAGTGAATAAAGGCCACTTTCAATACTAGAAAGAGTTATAGGAAACCAAAGGCATGTTGAGATATGAAGAAGAAATTCAAAGTAAAAATCTACAACTGTTCTTTAAACAATGGTGGGAAGGTAGGTTAGACAAACCTACTAAAGAAATGTGTGGAATCCTCAAGACGAAGCAAGCAAACGAAATAATCCCCTTCATGATGGACAACAACATGGTTGAATGCAAGATGCTTGAAGAGAACTTCTTGTTAATTGTCAAAAACTTTACCTAGCTGCTAGGGGTTTCCTACATCAGCTTCTCCCCATAGAAAAAAATGCATAGAAACCATCTCGAGAGTTAAAACCAAAAGAATACCACAGAAAATCCCACTCTGGTTGGCCTCACGAATGATTTTTTCAAAACTTTTAGACATGTGCTGATGTCACCTATTCATTTGGTGTGGGAAGAGGTGGTTTCATTTGTGCACTAAATGAATGTCTCATTAATGACATTATCAAACTTATTCACAAAAAAGGTAACAAAAACAAGATTAAGAATTGGTTCCCAATTACGATGTTACAAACATGTTACAAGAGCATTGCTAAAGTTATTGCAAATAGAATTGCTTTTCACTTACAAAACTGGGTAACCGAGGATAAAAAAGGATTCATCAAGGGGAGATCCATCATGGAAGCTATTATTGATGTATAGTAAGCTCTAAAATTCACTAAAGAGTCTACTCAAGATACTATCTTTCTTAAGATTGATTTGCACAAAGCCTATGATAGGCTAGTGTGGGACTTCATTCTCAAATCGCTTAAAGACCTTGATTTTGGTCAAAGTTTCACTAGGATGGTCTCTACTCTACTAGGAGAGCATGGCCAACTTTCTCAAGAACTTAGATTAAAGAGCTCTATGAGGCAACGATGCCTTTTGGCTCCTCTTCTCTTTGATATTGCTCCTGATGGTCTCAACTGCCTTGTGAATCATCATGCTACTTTAGGCCATATTCAAGGCCTCTCTCTGCCTCTTAATCTAGGATAGATGATCATGAGACTATTTGTAGATGATAGGAATGCCTTTGTGCATAATGATATGACCAATATTAATACCTTTTGGAGTTGCATTAACACATTTTGTGTGGCTTGTGGATCCAAAATTAATCACTCAAAAATTGCTTTGAGGTCACTCATGGGACAACCTCCTTGCTTTCATGTTGACCAAGGCTATCATCTAATTTTGAGTGGTGAAATTTTCTGCTTGTTAGTTATTTTCATGGGATTTGACGTGTAAATGGACTAGCATTGGAATTGGGTACTCTCAAAACTTCATAAAAAGCTTACCTACTAGAAAGGTATGCATAACTAACTAGTGGGACAACCCATTGTTAAAGGTTATTTCGTCGTTTATGATAAACGTAACTGTTAATTGCCTACCGCGGTCGTTAACTTCAACGCAACAACTCTTCGGAGACTCCAGAATCTGGTTCCATACCTATGTACCAGATATTTCCGAGTCTCTCTCCTTTGCTCTGAATTCAATATTACCGCAGAAAATACACCGCCTCGAACCACGTGGGTCCTTGGGAGTGGTAGGGGTCTGTTAGACAGAGGCCCTGTACTATTTTCCCAATTCCTTACTCAACCGTCGTTGTGGCTATTCCGTCTTCGCTCAGGTTTCGCTCCTGAACAACTTCAATTAGATCAACATACTGGACTCAGAGTTCTCAGGCTGTTCTGCCATAGTGGTTGAGCAGTAGTCTGAGATTGCAGTCCAACACTGTTAGTAACTTAACACACAATCCTCCTTATCAGTTCACAAACTTACCGCGTGTCTACCTTTCAAATCGTAATATCTACGGATCATAAGACGCATCGCAACCGTGTTGCCATTCTACGCGGACTTAGGTATTACTGGCGTTACCTTGAACACAGGCTACGATACCAACTCAATCCCTTACAGAGAATCATACCAGCTCATGTCCATCCCTCACACTTACTTATTCCACCACAGGAATAGCAAATAAACAACACTCTAACACCTTACGCATAATCAAGTCACCTCAACTCGTTACCGAACAGATTCTCACAATCGCAGTACCGACTCGTAACACACAGTGTATCACACATACACAGTCGAATGATTACACAGAGAAGGTGCACAGACAGGACAGAACCAAGACACTCTACGCGTTGCACACAGTAGACGAAGTAAAGTAACCCCAAAACGGGAACTCTCACAATATATTCGCAACTTCCCAAAAACGGGGGGGGGGGCTGCTGCTCTGATGCCCTCTCTGGTCGCTTTAAATAGAGTTTTGTTACAAGGCTTTTACGCGAATCTTTCTTTACCGCGTACTTTCAGAAGGGTTCTTTCTACATTAAAAACTTCTGTCTAAGTACAATTCCTTCTACATTAAAAACCTCTGTCTAAGTACAATTGTCCTTTGTTCGGCGGCCGTCTAACACTGGCACGCACGGTGGGACTCGAACCCGCAAGTGCAATACTGTAGGTGATATCCTTTTGCCTGGGGCTATGCATCAGAAAGACTCTGATTAATCGTTCATAATGTCCATATCCTGCGGGTGATTCTGCGACTATCTTCCAATCCCGAATATGTCGCTGTACGTGGTAAGTCGTCTCTTTCTCCATAATTTCTTCAAACTCGTATAGCTGGTCTAGTTGCCTCAAGGACTCAAACTTTAGATACTCGCAGCTCTTCCTTTAAATAGTTTTCTGAACATCTAAGCCCTTCTGAAAAACATGTCGATTTATACATATAATAAGAATCTACTCTTGATTTCGTTGTTACCTGGGCCCTCTTTCTTGATCTTGTGCTTTAAGCGCTTCGTGTATGGAATCAAAGTACCCTCTGTGCTGTTGAATCCATGTCTTCTGCAGAAGTCATGTAACCATACAGTATCCTATCACCACCTGGCTGAAATATCCATTTATATTGTCTGTCGGTCCATGCCAGGAATTAATTCCCCAATCCTTTCTGATCGCACTTGTTCTAGTGGCGGAAGAAGTCCACTGTCCCCAGGGTGACTTCGCAAACTGTAGGAGTCCCATCCTCTGGTGATGTTGTCGAAGTTCTTTGATATTCTCCATCAAATCCTCGTCATTATCCTGTTCGTTTCGCCTGTCGTCTTCCGAATCGCTAGCCATGATCACTTCTCCCGAGTCGCTGGAAATGATCAATTCTCCCCCGCAGTTGTATGCGCACTTCATCACTTCCTGTCTTGCTTTCGTCTACATCGGCATCATCCTGGACGCTACCTTGCTTCATCACCCTTTCCGGCCACCATGAAGAGCGTTGTCTTTCAGTCTTGTTCCACACTAAGTCACACAGCGTACGCCTAGTGTCTTGCCAGCTCGATCGAAGCCACTGTGATGTAGTATCGGTGGTAGTCTCAACACCGTTTGGTGTAAGTGTGCGTTCCCGGGTATTCGTATTTATAAGTGCGAGACCTTAAGCTGCCAGTCGCTAGAATGATGGTATTCCATTCTGATATGACATTTTAGGTTGCTTACCGAGATTCTCGAATCAAGAATCATCATTCTGGAGACTGGTGCTGGACTTGGAACGTCTTTTACATGTGTGAAAGTATTATGCACAAAAAATCGTGACTTCTAATACTAACTTTCGGACTTAGTATTATCGGGTCCTCGGGACTCGTACCCGCAAGTACCTACGGTTCGGATACTATACCTTCTAAATACATACTTCTGGCAAGCCTAAATGTTCGGGTAATTTTCTTTTTGAGGGTTTCTAACATTTGTACTATGGTGGTAGGTTCTAATAATTGGGCGTCGGTTCTTACTGCACTAAGGGCTATGGCTTGATTTAACAAAATTTCAGCTTGGGTTTGAAGAAACGCCTCCTGGAGATAGAAGTCGTTGGCTAGTGCCGCATCTCGGGCTGTCGTTATTTCCACTAGTTTGTTCTGCATTTCTCTGATGCACTCCTTCTGATTGCGTATCTGGTTGTCGTTGCGTTCAAACTGTTGGTTTTGGAATGCCAGACTTTTCTGCAGTGAATCTCGTTCTCTGCGCGTCCTTGCAATATCCTTTTGATATTGGCCTTCCTTTATTAATTGTTTTTTGAGAATGCTGTTGACCGCGTCGGCGCATTCTTCGGCTCGCCGTAATCGTTCTTGAACTTCGGCAGCTTCTTTCTGTTGCTCCTGCATCGTCTGGGTGGTTTCTTGTAATTGACGCTTCGTGTCTGCGATCAGTTCTTCGAGAGAGACGTTGGTATTTGCTTGTTCTTGAAGGGCGGCCTTCAGTGTCCGAATTTCCTCATGTGCATCGTGTATGAGTTTGTCTTTAGCAGCTATTTGGTCCAGGGCTTCATCTCGTTGTTGTACTAGCGTCTGTTCTATCGAAACTCGTGCTTCGAGTTCTGCTAGGTGTGCCCGCAGTTGATGATTTTCGGTTTTTACGGCATCAATTTCTTCCTGGAGGGGGGCGATGTCGGCTTCCAGGGTGTCTACCTTGTGCTGGTATTCGCGTTTCAGGTGGTCCGTGGCTGCCGAAAATTGGGCGGGTAGCTGGTGTGATAACTGGATGAGGTACTGCCCCATGGCGGCAAGTTCCGAGAGTGCGTTCGGTGGTGGTGGTGGTGGAGGACGACGAGGTTGAGAGGATGTGTCGGTGAGGAGTTGCTGGGAGTTTGGTGGAGAATAGTTGGGGGAGGAAGAGGAAGATGCTGTGGGTTCATTGGTGGGGGGGAGGGGTGGTTCAGGTGGGGGTAGGGGTTTGGCAGGAGGTGATGTAGGGAGGACGGTGTCTGAGGGGTTTACCTTGGCGAGTGTTTCTGTCTGGTTGATGGCGTCGATGAGTTGTTCCAGAGCTTTGGTGGCCGATTCCTGTTCATCCTGGTGCTGCTCCGACTCTTTTTCTGTGGATACTAGTTCCGTCTCTGCTTGATCCGACTGGTCTGGTTGCTCCGTCGATGTTTCGATGTGTGTGGTGGTGTCGTGGTACGTTTCTTCTTGGTCGTCTGGCTTGGTCTCCTGATCTTTTCCGGCGGATCCTTGGACTTCACTCTCCGAGGAGCTGATCCGAATTCGCTTGGTACGGAAGAGCTGATTAATTTCTTCGTCTTCTTCTTCGCTGTCCTCGATTGGTTGGGCGGACTCTTCGTGTCGAAGTGTGGGGCCTGCGGGTGGGGGTTGCGCGGCGAGGATGGTAGGGAAGAGGAAGGAGATGATGTGTGGAAGGCGAGAGCGGGGGGAAGAACCCTTTTGGAGCTGTTTTACGATAGCTACACATTCTTTATGGATTCTATGGAAGAAATAGGAGGCAAAATTTACCGGTTCGCGGGCAGCTAAATCTAGGGCGGAGTAGAAGGGGCGAGAGATGCCATAAGTTCGTTTCTGCAGGTTAAGGATGGCTACAAGGAACTGGAGGGCGGATCGCTCGGGTTCGGGGCGACATAGGATGGCGTACTCGTTTGATGAGGAACGGGGAAAGAGTTCGGCCATACGGGCTACAGTGATGGAAGGGCCATTTTCGCGACCTTGCGGGGTGAGGCGGTAGGCGTCGGCGAAGGCTTGGAAGGTGATGACAGTTCTGTGTGGGAGGGAAAGGAAGGCCCACTGTCGTTCGGTGGCGGAGCTTTGGGCAATGGCTTGAATGATTTGTGCGGAGAAGGGATGGGTTTCCACTGAGTGCCAAGGCAACTCAGCGAAGTTGGCCAACCCTCTGCATCTCAGGTATTCGCCTACGTCTGTAGGGATGCCTTCGCGGAAAGAAGCGTAGTTGGCTAGAGCTTCCATGGCGTTCACAGTGCACAGAAAACACAGAATACACAATCACGAAAACACAATAGCGGTTTTTGGCGCAACTCAGGGGTTTAAATATGTAGAACACGGTGTGGAGGTGAGGATCATTATGTGGTGCGGGAACGATATGGTTTGCATGCTGGCGTGCGTACTGAGTGATCGGTAGGGAGAGGCGGCTGGTATCATAAAGATCTGTACAAAAGACGGCTAAAAGCAAGACGTATAAATTTGTACAAAAACGTGGCTCGTCGCCGAATAATTAAGGCGTACTGGTAGTGGGATAATACGGTCGCAACTTCGATCCATTAATTACTTTTGGAAGTGGAATTTCGGTCAACGTAGTCAACCGAAAAGTTGTCGGACCTACTCGTGCTGAGATCTTGAAAGGGCCGAACCATCGTAGTTTGAATTTTCCTGCTGCTCTGTCCGATTTTGCATTATAGAAGAGTACAAGCTGTCCTACCGAAAAGATTGGCGTCTTCAAATATCGATCGTGCGTCTTAGCCTGTCTTAGTTGAACTTCACGCATAGTTAAAAAACTGAGCCATCGGTGCTCATCGAGTGCTCTGAGTGCGTCCATTCGTTCTGTCAGTGAAGATTCTGGAAGCATCTTCTGAGTGATTGCTACCCGCAAACTTGGGATGACTATTTCCATGGGAGCGATAGCTTCTAAGCCATAAGCTAACTTGAAAGGTGTCAGGCCGGTGGTTACTTTATATGTAGTTCGGTATGCCCATAATACTGCAGGTAGTAGTTGATCCCATCTTTCCGGTGTTTCCATGATCAATTTCCGGAGGATATTTAACAGTGCTTTGTTTGTACTTTCAGCTAGTCCGTTGGCACGTGGATAATAAGGAGAGCTAAATTTATGTGTGACTTGGAAGGACTGTGTGAGAGCCTTCATTAAATTGTTTACAAAATGAGTACCTTGATCTGAGACAATTTCCAGGGGTAAACCAAATCGTGGAAAGACATCCGTGAGCAGGCATTTTGCTACCGTAACTGCTGTAGCAGATCGCAAAGCCCAAGCTTCTGCCCATCGAGTTGCGTAATCTGTGCAAGTCAGTATGTATCGATTGTTACTGGATACTGCTGGAGGTGTAATTGGCCCGATAAAATCTAAACCCCATTTCTGAAAAGGTTCTAATGGTAAGATGGGTTGCAGGGGAAAAAGATGCCGTTGTAAGGGCTGACCAGTTCTTTGGCAAGCATCGCATTGTTTAACAAACTGTGAGATATCTCTGTACATAGTTGGCCACCAGAGTCCTCCTTGTAGAATTTTCCGGTGAGTTAAGTCTGCTGCAAAATGGCCACCGGAAGGAATTGAGTGAGCCAAAGTGATAACTGAGTTAACTTCATGTGGTGGAATACAGCGAAGTAGGATTCCGGTATGATCTGTATAATACAGTTCTCCAGCAACTAACCGAAATCGGCGGCTAACAACTGCGATTTTTCTTCGAACTGCCTTGGCAGTCTCGGCTGGAAGGCGTCCTTCGGTGAGGAAAGTTAGAATCTGATCATAGTATGTAGGTGGTGTTTCTAAGTTGGGTGACTCATCCGGTAGTGGTTCAGCATTATAAATCGCAGGAGTCGTGTCATCTATTCCTATCGGAGCTTCACCGGAATCTAGGCGTGATAAGAAATCTGCTAAGGCGTGTGCATTTCCGGGTCGGTGAATGACATCATAATCGAATTCTTGTAAAAGTAGCACCCATCGTGCCAATCGTCCTCCTAAGTGCTGCTGTCTTACTAGATAAACAAGGGCAGCATGATCCACATGGAAGGTAAATTTACGACCTAGTAGATAATGTCTGAACTTTTTGATTGAGTAGATTAGTCCTAGACATTCTCTTTCCGTGGTGGAGTAGTTCTTTTCTGCAGGCGCAAGTCTTCTGCTGGCGTAATAAACAGGGCGAAACCACTTGTCTGTTTGCTGCATCAGAATACTGCCTATTGCAATATCTGAAGCGTCAACAAAAACATGGAACGGATTGTCCCAGTCCGGTGGTTGTAAAATTGGAGCGTGCGTCAGGAGATACTTGAGTCGATCAAATGTAGTTTGACATTCTTCAGTCCATTCAAACTGTCGGGGAGTTTTTGTGATTAGCTTGTTCAGAGGTACTGCTAGGTGGGCAATCCACCGTAAGTGTCTGCCATGCCATCGTATTTGACCCATAAAACGCATTACTTCCTTCGGAGTTGTGGGTATCGGGGCTTCTAAAATCGCTGAAATCTTATCGGGGTCCACTTGAATACCTTGAGCAGATACGATATGCCCAAGTAGTTTGCCACACGAAACGGCAAACACGGATTTGCTAGGATTAAGGCAGAGTCTATATTCTCTACACTTCTGAAAGCAGCATCGTAAGTGAAACAAATGGGCTATCATCTTCCCAAAGATTGAGAAGTCGTCGAGGTAGACTTGCATGAATGAAGTGAGATAAGGAGAAAATATCTCCTGCATACATCTTTGAAATGTGCTTGGCGCATTTCTTAGTCCGAACCACATTACTGTACAGGCAAAAACACCCCAATTGGTAATGAAGGCAGTTTTTGGTATATCTTCTTCAGCCATTCTAACCTGGTTGTACCCGCTGTATCCATCTAAAAATGAATACATTTCATGACCTGCGACTCTATCGAGCATGGTATCCAAAAAGGGGATCGGGAAAGGATCTGGTACTGTTGCTGCATTTAGTTTCCGGTAATCCACACAGATTCGTAACTGCTTGTTTTTCTTTGGCACGATCACGATGGGTGAGATCCATTCAGGGTGTTCTACTGGTACAATGAATCCGACTTTTAATAGTCTATCAAGTTCAGCTTTTACTTGTGATGCATAATGGGGGTTCATTCTATAGCTGGGTTGTCTTTGCGGTTTCACTTCTGGTTTCAACATGACCCTGTGTTGATAGATGCGCGGATCTAATCCTTTCATGTCTTTGTAATCCCATGCAAAGACGTCTGCAAATTCTTGAAGAAGTTTAATCAAATCCGCCTTAAATGTTTCCGGTAAGTTCTGCCTTATCTTCACAGGTCGTGGGTGGTCTCTATCTCCTAGATTGTACGTGATCAGCTGGTCTTCTGGAATATAAAATTGTTGAGGTTTATCTGTATCATCTGTTGGCTTGAACAGTGGTTGTAATTCGTCGTCATGGGTTGAGGAAGTATTTTCCTGGACCGAATTTCCGGTGATAGCTACTACTGTACATATTGACGTGTTCCAGTTATCTATGACGGATTGTAGGTCAACAGTTCCTAGAGTCATTAAATCGGCGTTACTCTTCAGAAATTGCTCTTCTTCATCATCTGACAGTCCATCTAACATGTGAACTGGTTCAGCAAAGTACGGTCGGGCGTGAGGTTCGCAAGATTGCATAGCATCTAGTTTCACCACATATTTACGATGGGCATCCTTGAACGTAAGCTCTTGTGCAGACCAGTCCTGTATTACCTTCGCATGCTTCAGCCAAGGTCGGCCGAAAAGAAGATTGTAATCCAAAGTGGATTCGGGTAGATCTAGTATGACAAAAGTCATCTTGAAGGTTGTACCTTGTAGAGTGATTGGTACATTCCGCACAAGCCCTACAGGATGGACTCTCGATTGATCCGCCATTCGAACAAAGAATTGCACTGGTTCAATTTCGGTCCAGCCTAGCTTTTTGCATAATGCTGCGGTTGCAATGTTTACGCCTGAGCCTCCATCAATCAATACTTGCGTGATCTTTTGGTTCTTATACCATACTGTGATCAAGGGTACTGCGTGGTCAATCGCAGCATCAGGTTCCGGTTGAACGGCGGCTGTCGTAGGAATGCAAGAAGGTACTGGACTGAATTGTTGCTGAAACTATTGTCGGATCCCAGGCACTAAGGCCAGAAGTTGGCCTAGAGGTAGCGTGATGGATGCCTTGGACAAAATTTCCCAGGCCTGTTGAGCTTGATTGTCTTGTTCTTTTGGACTTGCAGTCTCTACTGACGCAGAAATGTCTGCTGTTGTTCCTGCTGATGATGATGGCCCTACTGATGCATCCTTTTGCGTTGTGTCGTCCTTTGATGAAGAAGCCTGAGTCACCGGAATAGGTTCGGGGAACACTGGTGGTTCTGTTGTGGTCCAGTGACTGGCTTTGTTATACATTCTTTGTTGCTCTTGTATCCCTGGTTCAAAGATTTCTGCTGCCGACTGAAGTTGTTTACCAGAACGGGTCTGGATTGTAGCAGTCTGTGTCTCAAGCGGTGTAATTGTCACCATGTTGGCCATTGGATTCTGGCGTTCCTTCCTTCTTTGATCATACTCTATTGCGTCCTTACAAAACCTTCTAATGTGGCCGAATTCGCCACAAAAATGGCATCGTGGAGGTGGTAACTCAGGTTTTTCCGGTGGTGGTCCATTCTGCCATCGGTTGGCATTATAAGTGTTGTTTCTCTGTCCTCGATAGTTCCGATATCCTTGTTGTTGATTGTTTCTCTGTTGCGGAGGCACATAGCGATTTACTGGTTGGCCATGTTCTTGGATGACTGCATTGACGGTTGCTGTCCCTTGTATCCTAGCGTTGTAGATACAGTTTCCGGTGGTGTGTCCGGTAGTGTTGCAGATAGCGCAAAACACTTGGTTCAGTGCACAGTGGGCACTTGTATGCCCCGAATTTTTGCATGTGGTGCAATATACTTGCCTGGTGATATCTTCAGCCGTATTTTTGTTTGTTTTTAGCCATTCCAAGTCTTCCGAAAATCCACCAACCTTGGATTCTAGCTGTAGAGCCATTGCAATAACGGCATCCAAGGTCATAGCTCCGACACATCTTATGATCATGATCTGCTTCAGTTGTGGGGTTAATCCATTGATAAACCATTGAGAGATGACATCATCAGGTAGATTAGCGTGAGCCTGTGGTATCTGCCGTAAATGTGTTCTAAAGAGGGTAGCGTACTCCTGGACGGTCTGATTTACCTTCTGTCTGTTGTTCTGTAGATACTCAAAGATTTCAGCGGGATTCTTCTTCAGTCTGAATCGCTGTAAAAAGGCGTCTCGTACTGCATCGTAAGTACCGAAATGATTGATATCATATTCCGTGAGCCATCTCGCCGCTTCATTGATCAGTGTCGATTGAAAAACAATGGCCTTATACGCCTGATCTGGTGGGTGGTTAAGAACTGCATAACTTATCTCGAACGTCCGTACGTGGGCGTCGGGGTCGTCTCCTGGGAATCCACCGAATTTCGCGTAGGTTACTCCTGTTGGAGGTGGCCTTGGCGGTCCTAGCTGTTGTTGTTGATGGTGTTGTTGTTGGTGTTGCCCGCTCATTGTGAACGGTTCAGGGTTTCCTTCTATATCTCGGGATTGATCGGGTGAACTATCGGGACTTGTATCGCCGGATGGTGCGTTTTCCGGTGTACTATGTCGGCTTAAGATGCTTCGGATCTCTGTTTCAAACAGCTTTCCTTCCTTCTGGATGTCTAATATTCGAAATCTTTCTTCCAAACACGAAGGTCGAGTTGATGATTCCGCAAAAAAGGCTAAACCCTTGCCAGCGATCGGTGATTCTATTACCGGAATCTCACCGGAATGAACCGAAATTGGGCCAGAATGCCCTGTTTTACTACTTTTACCGAATTTTTCTAACGTATTTCTGACCGTGGATAACTCTAAATCTTTATCTGATATTGTTAGACTAGGTTCCAACGGCGTTTTGATAGAGTCTGGTCTTGCTATATCTTCGATATGCTGGGTCGAAGTAGCATCAGAATGTATCAAAGGCGTTGACCGTTCTACCGGAATATGACCGGAATTACTTGTAACATTTCTACTTTCCTTGACCACTTGGTCAGATTTAATTATGCCTACTTCTTCCGAGGCTATCTTTTGGGATTTTCGTGCTCCAGTCTGACGATTCTTAGGATATGTTTCGCCCGATCGAGTGACCGGCATGTATCATTGCCCAGTGATACTATTCGAGCAGTTCGCAACAATCTGGATCTGTTGCTACTGTTAGTGAAGAAAATGTTGCTGGATGTTTGCTTCTTACAAACCGTTAGCACTCTAGTGCCACTGTCTCACAAGTGACTCGTAATTAAATGCTACTTTACCGTAGAGACTGGTAATCAGTTGCCATTTTCTCGCAGGCACCTGGGCCAGAGAGCTGGCAAGCGGATGCCACTTTCCCACAGACGGCGCCAAATGTTAAAGGTTATTTCGTCGTTTATGATTATCGTAACTGTTAATTGCCTACCGCGGTCGTTAACTTCAACGCAACAACTCTTCGGAGACTCCAGAATCTGGTTCCATACCTATGTACCAGATATTTCCGAGTCTCTCTCCTTTGCTCTGAATTCAATATTACCGCAGAAAATACACCGCCTCGAACCACGTGGGTCCTTGGGAGTGGTAGGGGTCTGTTAGACAGAGGCCCTGTACTATTTTCCCAATTCCTTACTCAACCGTCGTTGTGGCTATTCCGTCTTCGCTCAGGTTTCGCTCCTGAACAACTTCAATTAGATCAACATACTGGACTCAGAGTTCTCAGGCTGTTCTGCCATAGTGGTTGAGCAGTAGTCTGAGATTGCAGTCCAACACTGTTAGTAACTTAACACACAATCCTCCTTATCAGTTCACAAACTTACCGCGTGTCTACCTTTCAAATCGTAATATCTACGGATCATAAGACGCATCGCAACCGTGTTGCCATTCTACGTGGACTTAGGTATTACTGGCGTTACCTTGAACACAGGCTACGATACCAACTCAATCCCTTACAGAGAATCATACCAGCTCATGTCCATCCCTCACACTTACTTATTCCACCACAGGAATAGCAAATAAACAACACTCTAACACCTTACGCATAATCAAGTCACCTCAACTCGTTACCGAACAGATTCTCACAATCGCAGTACCGACTCGTAACACACAGTGTATCACACATACACAGTCGAATGATTACACAGAGAAGGTGCACAGACAGGACAGAACCAAGACACTCTACGCGTTGCACACAGTAGACGAAGTAAAGTAACCCCAAAACGGGAACTCTCACAATATATTCGCAACTTCCCAAAAACGGGGGGGGGGGGCTGCTGCTCTGATGCCCTCTCTGGTCGCTTTAAATAGAGTTTTGTTACAAGGCATTTACGCGAATCTTTCTTTACCGCGTACTTTCAGAAGGGTTCTTTCTACATTAAAAACTTCTGTCTAAGTACAATTCCTTCTACATTAAAAACCTCTGTCTAAGTACAATTGTCCTTTGTTCGGCGGCCGTCTAACACCATGTTAATTAACACACTCCCAGTTTCTTCAGCTATTTTTTCTCTCTTGTTGGAGACCGAAGGACCAAGAAATGTCCAAATTGGGAAGAATCTGCAGAAACTCTTTGTGGACAGATGACCCCAATAGAAGGAGAATTCCCAAAATTAAATGAGCTATTTCACTATCCATAAAGATCAGGGTGGTTTGGGCATTCTGGACATCAAAGCATGGCCAACAAGCTTGTTGCAAAATGGTTGATTAAAGCTTGGTGCAATAGTGATGTCTCTTGGGCCAAACATACTTTTAGGAAAAGGTGCGCTCTTAAGCTTATGGGCCTCCCATGTTAAAAGGAACTTGACCTTGTCACCCTTCCATTCTCCCCTTTCCTAGTGTCTCCTAAAGGTTGGAACTTTGTTTGCTCTTTATGGAAGAGTTCAATAAGGTCAAATAATTTTCCAAGATCAGTGATGATTGGAGATGGGAGGCAGGTATAAGATAGAATGATTTGATCTCGTTCCCTATCAAGGGCATTAGATGCATGGAGTCATGGAACCTCCAAAAAGCTTGAAAGCTTTGGAAGAAAGGTTTCCATATCTCCAAGAGATAGCACCTCTAGCAAAATGAAAAATGTACCCTGATGTAGACTTATGATTGTCTACACAACCAGTAGACTCAGAATCTGTGTAACCAATAATGGATGCTTTCCTTCTACCTAAGCATAGACATTTGTCCTTAGTGCCACTTAGATTTCTCAAAACCATCTTGACCACTTCCCAATGTTTCTTGCTAGGATTAGACATATATCTGCTCACAACTCCCACTGCAAATGCAATGTCTCGTCTCAAAGCTACCATAGCATACATGAGACTACCAACAACAGATTGATAGGGAATTTTGGTCATGATTTCTTTTTCCTCATCTGATTTGGGGCAATCATCCTTCCTCAATTTCACAGATGTGGGTAAAGGTTTACTGAATACCTTTCCACCCTACATATTGAACATGTCAAGTACTTTGGATAGGTACTCGCTTTGAGACACGTATATGCATCTTTTACTCCTATCATGAGTAATGCGCATGCCAAGAATATGTTTGACATCCCCCAAATCCTTCATAATCAAATGTCTGACTCAACTTCTTTTTGAGAATTGACAAGTCATAAGAGGACTTCCCAGCAATCAACATATGATGGACATAAACTATCAAACATATCAAGCTACCATTTGAGGATCTCTTTGTGTAGAGACAATCATCCTTGTTGCTTCAAGAATAGCCTTGAAACTTTGTAAAAGCATCAAACTTATGGTACCATTGTCTAGGGGACTGTTTAGGTCCATACAAGCTCTTCTTGAGCTTACAAACTAGACTTTCCTTTCTAGGAACTAAATAACCCTCTGTTTGTTCCATATAGATCTCATCTGTAAGATCTCCACGCAAGAAAGAAGTTTTCACATCCATTTGGAATATCTCTAAGTCCTCCATTTCAAGGAATCGAAGCAAGATGCACACGGTAGCCATCTTGACCACTGGAGAGAAGATTTCCTCGAAATCAACAACATGTTGTTGCTTAAAATCCTTTTCAACAAGTCATGCTTTATACTTTGGAGAAGCACTATCTGATGTGAATTTCAGCTTATATACCAATTTACATGGTAAAGCTATATTGCCTTTTGGCAAAGGTACTAAATCCCAAGTACCATTCTAGTAAGTAGAATCCAACTCACTCTTCATGGCACACTCCCACTTGACATGATCCTTTGTCTGCATAGCCTCTTTGTAGCAAGAAGGCTCACCGGCATCTGCTAGCATAACAAAATCTAAACATGGAACATATCTATCAGATGGATGTGAGACACATGTAGAGCGTCTCAATGGTTGCTCAATAGGAACATGTGCAGATTGATGTGATCAAACATTCTCTTGAACATCTCTATGTACAACATTTTTATGCATGCTAGCTAGAGGACTAGTATCCTCAAACACCACTCTTCTCACTTCAACCTCCTTAATGGGCTGTTTATGCATCTTAGACTCATTGAAAATGACATCACTACTTTTGATCATTGATCGTGTTTCAAGATCCCATAAGCGATACCCAAATTGTCCTTCTCGACCATATCCAAGAAAAATGCATTTCTTTGACTTATGTTCCAACTTTTGTCTAAGACCCTTGGGTATTTAAACATATGCTTCACACCTAAAAACTCAAAGATGATCATACTATGGTGGCTTCCCTATCCATAACTCTTGTGCCACTTTCAAACCTTTGGTAGTACTAGGTGAAAGGTTAATCACATGAACTCGAGTCAATGTTCAACGTAGAGAGGAATTGGTAATTTTTGCAAACAACTAAACCATTCCACATCATAGATCATGTGATTTGAAGCACCTGAATCACCATACCAGACATTACCATTCGATTTTGAAACATCAGTAGACATCATATTCATCATATGATGTTGAACCATGAAAATCTTCTCTAAATCATCTATACTTGTGGATGCATAGTTGTTTTGTTGCCTTCGTTTATTTTGATTCTTCAACAGGAAGTCACATTCAAAATTTCTACGTTTACCACAATTCTAGCATCTGTTAGTGTCATTACCTAAATCATTTCTTTGGAAATTTCTACGGCCTCTTTGGCTCTCCCTGCATTAAAACTGTGCTCTTCCTTCTGCATGATTTGGATGTTGATCTTCATCTTGGTTAGTTCTTCTTCCACTTCCGAAACCTCTATCTCTGCCTCTTCCTCTGCTAGAGGAGAATACTTGCTCAGAACTAGATTTTCCCTGGGAGTTTGAGTTCTCACCAAGATTCTTTCCTTGAATAATCAACATGGATACCATATCAGCAAAATTCAAAATATTTTCCCAAGTCTGTATAGAAGTTTTGAACTTCTTATATGTAGCTCCTAAACCACAAAGGCACAATTTCACTTTATCATCATCATCTATATTCATGAAAATAGATGCAAGTGACTTACATATGCTTCTAATGTTCAAGGTGTAATCAACTCACACGCACACCCTCACAATCAAAGAGAAGCACGCACACAAATTGAGGCAAGGGAGAATGATCTTCTTCTTCTTCTTCTATTACATAAAAGGAATGTACAAGAATGACCTAAGAATGAAAATACAATAAGTGCAATATATAAAGAACAATAAATAAGGAAATTTCTAATGTCTGTAAATGAGTGAGCTCACAAGGAAACAAATATGTCATCACTCTGAGTAGATAAATCAAGTAAATCTCAAGAAAGTGTTCCTAACATATATCGGTGTGACCACTATACATGTCAGAGAAATAAAAAAGTGATATGTGTCATCTTACATCATCACATGTTGAGCTTGATGTCTCAACAAAGATGATCGTGATTAGTTGCAAAGCTTAAATAATTAGGATTGTAGGATATTATCAATGTCGAGTCTGCATAGGTCTAATGTCTACAACCAAGAACACTAATGGAGCTCTCTTGAGTGTGGACATGATACTAGTCAAATACATTTTCGGCTTGCTATTTCTTTATCTCAAAGGAAAGCTAAAGCATGAGGTTCTATGGATATGGTCTTCTAGGATTTTCGGGATAACTTTGATGATGGTCGGAGCTATTGGCCTGAAAGAAGCATAGGTTTAGGTTCTCTTTTGATTGTAGAGGGTCCAACATTCCTATACATGGAGCTCACATGGTCTTGGAGACCATTACTAATACAAAAGAATGATTCTGAGTGTGGTGAGTTCATCGACTTCAGAGAAGCTTTAGGAATTAGGAAGTTTTAATTTGTATCTAGATTTCATTTCATTTTTTATTTAATCTTGTATGGACATATGTATTTATTTCAAGCTTATTTTGTGCTTGAGGGGGGCATTTGATGATGTGGAAAACCTTATGTAAAAACAAAAAATAAATAGAAACTATGTGCAGGTAGCCCCTACGTGACCGCCTAGGGCATTATCTGGAAGAGTCTCCTCTCTGCATGTCTTCCTTTCTACCTTGGTGTCCATGTAGTTGATAATGCCATGAAGGAGCATTATGCAAGAGTCCATGTGGAAAGAAAGAGGAAAATTTTGGAAGAGGTTTAGATCCGGACACTGTTGCTAAAGGAGAGAAGGAATTCTATTGTACAATAGAGCGGGAGCTTGACTTTACTTGCTAGAGAGGGAGAAGGAGAGTATAAGGACTTCGATCAAGGATATCTTGCTAAAGAGATCCAAGTAAAGAAGTTGTTGGCTTTGATTCTTGGAGGAAGGCAACTGCTTTGCACAACTCTTGTATATTGTTAAGTGTGCATATGTATAGTGTAGCTACCCTACACGGATGTTCTACTTCTGTGCATTTGAAGGCAACTTTAGGGATATTTTGCTTCTCTACTTTTGAAGGTAACTTTAGGGATGTTTTGCTTCTCTGCTTTTGAAGGCAACCTCATGGATCTTTCAAATCATTGACAAATTTCAATCTCGTTTTCTTTTTTTATAACTTACTTCACATTGTTTGTTCTTCAAAGTTTCTTTTTGAACAAAACTTGATGTTTCCGAAAGATATTTCTCGTGCATTTGTAACCAGTTTCCATTCATCATTATCATTTATCCTCTGTCCTCTATCGGATCACATTCACGAGAAGATATACATCACAAAAGAAAGTGGAAGTAGAGGGATTCAATTAAGCAAAGGAGCTTATGTGGAGCACCCCATCGAAGGGTTCTTCTCGTAGGACTGGATTGAGGAAGAGAGGCAGGGGGTTAGTAGGTGGGCATGAGAAAATGGGGAAGAGCGCTCTTGAGTAGCTAGCATAATTGCAATGAGCTTTAGGTGGAGATACTAGAGGACAATAGAGGACTCGGAGGTACACTCAAAACAAGCTCAAGAGGTCCAATTTGCACTCCTCAACTTAGTTTTGGCTGATGTGAAGCAGAAATTTGCAGCACCATCTCATCTCTAGAAGTTGTCCACAATCTTTGCCAATAGAGATGTCCAAGAGAACTCCTTCTTACTTGGAAAGATAACACATATCAACATTTAATTGACCTCCAAGCTCATACAATATTTATAAGCCTTGTTAGACTTTTTGAAAATGCATAGATATAGTACTATATATGCAAAAGTCGTCCATGTACACCCTTATTGATGATCCAAAGAATGGTTGGAAAAAATAGTTCATAAGCCTTTCAAAAGTTGCACGTGCATTGGTTAAGCCAAAAGGCATTACTGGATAATCAAAGCATCCCCATGATGTAATGAATGTGGTGTTCCTTTGGTACTCCTTGACTATCTAAATTTGAAAGTACCCTGAGTATCCATCACATATAGTGTACCTTTCATGACTACCACTTCATTTAGGATTTCATCTTGGAAAGGTAGTGGAAAATGATCTCTCTTAGTTGTTGCATTCAAGAATTTATAGTCTACATACACTCTCCATTTATGGTTCTTGTTTAGGGTAACTACTACTAGAGACACCCATTCTTAATTTGACAGAAGGTAACTAAAACCAACCTATATGAGTCTATCTCCCTCATTTAGCATAGCCTCTTGTTGAAGTGATTCGATCCTTCTAAGCTTTTTTGCCACTCGCTTTGATTTTGGCTTGATTTCAATATGATATTGAATAGCAATTACACCTTGTATCTCATTATAATCTTTAGTGAAAAATTTAGGGTACCTTGAGCATGTTGATGTACCTAGTCCTTTCCTCTAAGGTGAGATGTTTTGCTAGCACTATTTCTAGATCCACTTCGAGTGTGGAATTCTCACTTTCTAGTTGTTGTAAATCATCCTCTTTGCCTCCATCTTCCTTTACTTGGAAGATCTAACCTATACATTTTTTTCTCTCTCATGACACACATTTGTGCTCTACCATCCACATACACATTCCAAATTCTTTTCCCTTTTACATATGCATCTAGTGTGGGTACCACATCATCACATGAATTGTCACTTACAAGGTTAATTTCCTTATTTTTAGTCCTCCTAGTGCTCACTGGCTTGGACCATTCCCTCCTAGTTTTTGAAGATACTGGCAATAATTGTGACCAATTCATATTTGGTTTTTGTGTGGACATATCCTCAATCAGATCATAAGTTTTGATACCCTTACCAAGGGGAAAGTCTTCCATTGTGAACTTCCTTCTGGGCCTTCTCTTCTTTTACTAGTTTCTCCTTTTGCAACTCTTCCTCTCTTCATTTCTGTACCCATGCTGGAATCCTCATTTTGGGATCTTTCTCTCTCTTGCATCCTTGTCCTCTCCATTCGCATCATATCCATAGTCTCTTATTCCTCATTTAGCTCCAAAATGTTTATTGATGGTTCTTCTCTTTGCACAGATGTTGGTGCAAATACCAAGCCTACACACTTGGCTATTTATGTGCAACTAATTGAAGTTCCATATGAACCATTTTTATGAAGTCTTTACCTTTTACCATTTGTAAAAGTCTATTTGACTTAGAAGAATAGTTGTAGCTAGCACTAAACTTGTGGAGTTTGTTAGATGGAAAAGCCATGAATTTATTTGGAGATAATATCTCCTAGATTAGAGGATCACTTTTAGTGAGAGCCAATGAAGAATTCAAATTCAAAATTCAAATGACTCATCTAAAAAAGATGATTGAAAAACTCGGGGGGTAGATCACTTCAATTCAGAGCTCTTGCTGATTACATTGTAAGAGCATAAGATCACTTCATAGCCTACACTACTCATTATCATTGCGCATTGATTATCATTCCAATGATCATGTATAACATTGTCTTTTAATACAATGGATCAATACTTTCATAGTTAATCAGAATAGTAATTTTGTACTGCTCATATCTCAATGATTTCATCACCTTTTTCAATATCCTATAGCTTCTTGGAATCAGCTCTAAGTCCTCTACATGCGCACAAATTTTGAAGATAATCCATTTAGCAAATTTGGAGAAAAGTGTGTCAAAGTACCTACTGGTCAAACTCTACAAAGGTCCTAAAAAATCGGGGGTAATGATTTGATTGCTAAATTGATTGCTCTTTGTATAGTGCCTCAGTTTAAGTGGTTTGACTTGGAAACATTTGTTCATTAAGCTAATTTGATATCTCCAAAGGGATATTTTCTAACTCCTACTATACTGGAAGCACTGAGCTTAACAAGTAGCAGGTGTGTGAACAAAAATAGAAGGTTTTCATTGATCCTTCAACTTGGAAGTATTCTGTTTTAAATCAATCATTTCTCACATCATTTCGAAAGTAAATAGGCACTTGTTTAGTGTCATTGGAAAGCTAAGAGGGCCTACAACTCAAATCTGAAGCAAGAAGGGGATGGTACAAAGTAGGGATTGGTAGTACCTACTCATTTCTTGGAGTGTCCATCCATCTTTCCCAACAATGGTATCAAAGCCTAGATAAGGAAAAAGGGGAGATGGTTTTCCTTCTTTCATTAATAAATTGGACAGGAACAACTATCAAGCATGGTCCTTGAGAATGAAGACATACTTGCAATGAAGGAATCTCTATGGATACATCTCAAGAGATGAGGAGATGCCCATACTCAGAAGCAAAGGAAAACCTACAAGAGAGGAGCATGAAAGACACAATACATGGTGTGCCAAGGATGCATTAGCAAGGTCATACTTACTTTACTCAACTTCTGATTTTCTTCTTCCACACATTCAAAACTGTAAGACATCCCAAGAGACTTGGGAAACATTGTCTTCATATTTCTCTTCCCACACAAGGGCTAGGAAGAATGAATTGTGTTATGAGTTTACCACTCAAAGAAAGCAACCCAAGGAAGGCATCTCAGAGTATGTGACCAAATTCAAGGATATAGCTGAGCAATTGGCAAGCATAGGAGAAAAAATTGAAGCGGATCAGATTCTAAGACAAGTAATCAATGGTATTAAAGCAGATGACAAATGGGAGAGCTTCACAGCTACCATGGACTTGTACATAGACATGAAAATTCCAGACGTCACCACACTCATGGGGCGACTCTTCACCCATGAAGCAAAACTCAACAAGAATAGAAATTCATCAAGAGGGAATAGCTCTTTTGCAATATACACTGATAAAAGTAAGTGTAAAGAGAAAGGAAAGAACAAGAAGATTGAGGATGAAGGAGCTACCTCCCAAGCCAACTATGTAGGGAGAGGTAGAACCTCAAGAGGAAGGGGCAGAGGAGGTAAGCAAGGTAGGGGGAGACCTTATAACACCTCACCATGTAATATTTGTGGATTTTCAAATCATACTACAGATGAGCATTATAGGAACTTCAAGAATCAGAGAGTTAAAGGATTTCAAAGAGGTGGATATACACAATCAAGAGGAAGATTCAACCACCATCAAGGATACAATAACAACTACAACAAAAACTACAATAACAACTACCAAGGATGCTACAAAGCTAGGAAAGACTACAACAACTATAAAGAGGAGAAAGAGGATTCTCTTCTGATTATGAATATGACTTCAAAACTAGGTATAAATGATGACCATCTCTTCTACATTGACTCAAGATGCTCAAACCATGTGGCAGGCAATGTAGCTCTTCTCTCTGACCTTGAACCAAAGGGTAAGCATTAGGTACAAACAGGTGATGACACCAAGCACTTAGTGATAAAAGTAGGAAATGTTAAGATCTCTGACGGAAATAGAAATCGGTTGAGTAGGGTTCTATATGTAGCTACAATTACCAAGAATTTGATGAGTGTTGGACAAATTGTGGAAAAAGGTTTGCAGGTCAGGTTCAAGAAATATGGAGCATTTGTAGAGGATTCCCAACATGGGTTCAAGAGAATTTCCAAAGGAGAAAAGACAAGTAGATTATTCACTTTTGAACTTGAAGATACAAGGAATATTGTACTTTATAGTTACAAAGACCAAACACTATCGGAGCTTGAAATTTGGCGTAAAAGATAAGGGCATATTGGTGAGATAACTTTAAAAAAAATATGTAGAGATCAATGTCTAATTGGGATACCTAATGTATCCAAGCAACACATGACTATAAATGTGGTGCTTGTGAGTTTGGAAAATCTCAGAGGTTACCCTTCTCAAAGAAAGGCCACATGCATGAGGACTTCCTAGAGCTTGTCCATACATATGTATGGGGACCAAGTAAGGATCCCTTAATTTCTAGATCAAGGTATTATGTATCTTTCATTGATGATTACAGTAGGGGGTCTGTCTTATATTTTATGAAGCACAAAGATGAAGTATTCAGTTACTTTGAGTTTGAGGCATGCTTACAGGATAGAGGAATCAAGAGAGAAATTACAACGTATACCCCTGAGCAAAATGGGGTGGCAGAGAGGAGAAATACACTAATTGTTGAAACAGCTAGGTCAATGTTAAGTGAGACAAAAATTACCTAATTACTTGTGGGCAAGAGTTTATCTATTGCCACTTATCTTGTAAACAGGTTGCCATCTATTGCTGGGATGACCCCATACGAAGCATGGCATGGTAGAAGACCTTCACTTGATCATTGGAGGATCTTTAAATGTTTTGCTTATGTGCATATCCCTTCTCAAATCAGAGGTAAGCTAGACCCTAAGGCATAAAAGTGCATCTTCATAGGCTATGACTTGAATCAGAAAGGATACAGGTTCTACAATCCTTCCAACAAAAAATTTATGGTCAGTAGAGATGTTGTCTTTGATGAGAATGGCTCATGGCTTGAAAGTGAATGCAGGAAAGTAAAGTTACCTTATGACTTGGAAGAGGAATTTCCAAGCCTCACTAAGGAGAAGCCTAATTAGAAGGAAGACATCGATTCAGATGATGAAGACATTATCATCTTGGAAGAAATCAAGGCATGGAAGTCAAAAGGCAAAGTCCAAATGAAGAAGTTGGAGGATATATTTGAATCATCTAACCAAGCAATCAAAAGATCTCAAAGGGAGAGCAAGAAGCCAATCAGATATGGGTATGAAACTTCTTTAGTTACTAAGCACTCTGTTTATCTTGCAAAAGACTTGTCATTTTGAAGAGCCATCATCATATGAAGAGGCAAAGACCAAGGCAGAATGGAAGGAAGCTATGGATAGATCAATAAGCAGGTACAAAGCCGGACTTGTGAGTACAAAATAATGATATAAATTTAATGTAGGTAATACCAAACAATTTTGAAGACAGACAAATTCTTGTTACCTAAGTATAGAGGTGTGATTATCTAAGTAGATAGAATACAATAAGATTCTACGTCACTTAAGATTCAAGAGATATTCTACGTCACTTAAGCTTTCAGATTCTCTGCTCCTCGCTGCAAACTTGTGAACTTCAATCACCTTCTGCGTAGAGTCTTGAGATTAGCATATGCACAAGGTTGTAAGAATGAATGACATCAATTGAAAACAATTACATCTTAAACTCTATCTTCCTCTTCTCCTCTCTCTCTCACACATTTAAACTAATGCTCGAGTAGCACATCCTACTATGATCAATGATTGGTGAACCAAGAACCTTTCATTCTTGGTAAAAGCTTCCCCTGCTTTGTGGGATTTGGGGGGTCCTGTGGGCACTTGTCCCCTTCTCTTGTACTTTTCTTTATTTAATTCAAGTCCGGGACAGTAGGCTAATGCCCAACTTCCTTTATATTAAAAAAGAACCTTTCATTCTAATATCCTTTCTTTCTCATGATTGAATACTTATTCAACGATTTGTTGATGTTTATTTGTAAGTATTTAGGGTTTTTATCCATAGAGCATTGTGGCATGGTACAAAATATATCAGGCACTTATCAAGAAACAAAATATATTAACTTGAATGCCTTTCTTACATCATGCTAAATGTTCTTGTCCCTCAACAAGAACCACTGAAAAAGGTGCTTCCTTTCTTAGCAAAGGTGGACGGTACAAGTACTTCTTCCAGCTTATCATCCACACGATGTGGATAAAATGTTTCGATCACTTCTCTCCCTAATATTATTTAGCGATTCTTAGGTTTTTTCTTTTTTATCCTCAACAAACCCACATGTAAGAAGAGTCATGTCATGAGGATCTTGGTTTGGTTCCTCATTAATAATGAAAATTGTGGCAACAATGAAAGATAGGCGTTTTGCACCCATCGTGCCTTTTCTATTTAATTTCTTATTAATGGTACGGTCTCATTTAGGAGGTGCCACTTTTTGGTTGTAATTTCTTGGAACTTGTTCAAATGTTTTTTAAATGCCTCATCACTTTTGTGAATGTAGATAAGAAGGTCACAAGCAACCCATTTCTCATCTTATGGTGGTATGTCAATAGAGCAAGCTAGTTCTTCCAAGGCAATTGCATTCATATCCATGGTACCATGCATTTCGCAAAGCTTGGAGAGAAGATCATTTAGACCTTGTTAACCTTTATAACCCAAATCCCCAGAGAATTCCATAAACTTTTGGCATGCACACTGAGGAGTTAGGGAAGTGGATGCTATAAATTGCAAACACACAATGAACTGATCTATTACTATCTTCTTAGTTGGAGAAGTAAAACTGAGGAGACAAGACTTTTTTTAAAGCTTTTCTAGTAGTTTTAAGTGATAGCCCATAGTTTTTAACATAAGTGACTTTTTTGGAAATTATATACAGAAGTGAGTTTTTTAGAAGCAATAAAAATTATTAGTGACTTATTATAAGCAATAACAATTTTCTTAAAAACAAAATGGTAAAATAAACTAATTCAAGTAGAATGTAGCCAAATCCTTTTGAAGTCAATGCGAATATATGTTCATTGCAAAAAGTAGGTATGTGCATATGTTTTGAGTTTATAAATGGAGTAAAACATTATGAGATTCATAAACAAACTAATGCTAGAATAAGGTATATACAAATGGAATTCAACTCTTACCTTGTCCCCTCATATTTTAAATTCAAAATCATCAAGAGTGTCGTATCTCATGGTAAGTAAGTGCTCACTCATGTTAGTCAAACTTAAATTGTGATTTACTAAAACTACCTCCATATCATTGTTGGGTAACATTACAATAAGTTCAAATGACAGTAAAGATCCTTTTGAGCTTTGTAAAGGTCTCCACTCTCTAAATCTACACATCCAATTATCATAGTAAAATCTAAAGTACAAAGAAGTGCAATATTCTAAATAGTGAAATCCTATAATTGTGTCACCAATTTTATAACAATATCCATCCCCTTTTGACAATCTTTATATGTAACCCTACTTTTATCCTAGTAAACTTTCTACTACCTCATATGTAAGATCTTTAAATCGGAAAATTGTAGGCATTTCTACAAAACGAAGACCTTCAAATATGAACATAAAACAATGGACTGGTAGAGCCCAATGTAGGTGTATCGATATAGACATTCATGTAAATTTCAAAGAGTTATGAATGTCCATTACTAGCTTATGTGTGAATGGTGCTATGGACCAAAAATCTAGTTTTGGACACTCTAGAATAAGAATATAATAAGTTTAATAGTATCTAACCTTACATAATCCTCATCTATAGAAGAAATCGTGTATTTGTTTGTGTAAAAGAAGATGGTTTCACAAATAAATTTAGAATGAGGTACATCTAGAAACACGAATGTCCCAATTTTCGCATCTAATCCTTTGAAAGTGCCTATAAAACTATAGAGTGCTTGTTGCTCCACTAAAATGGAAGGAAATAGGAGTGTAACAAAGAAAAATAGAAAGGGATCATTAAGAAAGACACTTGGCACCATTAAGCATTGGAAATAGTATATAAATACTGACAATGGATGGGATATATAGTTCTTTTATTGTACCTGAACTTCATAGTTGACACTGTGAACACATGTTGTATAATAGCAATCATCCCACCATGTATTTGATGTTTAAAGCCTAAGAGATGACCCATCCAATAAAGATTAAAAATTTATATGATCTCCAACATAATGAGAGCAACATTGAGATGGTTGCATGTACACCCATGCAACTTTGCAAAACTCTTATGGTTGCAAACTTACTTTCATTGTTTTGATGTTGTGGCATGTCATTGTGTGAAATTCATCCTTTGATTGCCTAGAACTTTTGGAGGTTTCCTTTCAAGGCCAAGTTGTTGTAATTGCTCCAAAATTTGGATGAGAAGGGTTATAGAACAAAAATAGCTTCTATGGTATTTACAAAGGGAATAGAGGGGAGAAAGATGCTTTGAAGGGTTTTGGGTATGAAAATGGGAGGTTGAGGAGGGAAAAGAGAAATGTTTCAGTTATTTTGAAAAAACTCACTTTTTTTAAAGCTCTAATCATGCACAAATTTTGAATTAGAAGTCAAAAATAGCGCTTTTGACCTTGAAAAGTGATAGACGGATCATTCAATGGTATTATGATGAGCTTTACAACTTTTTAGAAATTTCAATTTTTGGGCAAGCCTATTTATGATTATTCTTTTCTCTATAGAAGATAACCCTAAACCTATGGGAATCATGTCCTCTTTTCCCCCTTCAACCTAGTAATTTCAAGGGTATAGATTGTAGCCACCATCCTCTTTTTCATTGTCCATCAACTTTCACTACTTAATCTAGAAGTTGCATGTAGGATTCTGTTTTTTCCTAAAGAGTTTCCGATTATTCTTTGTCAGCATTCATCAGTAGAGGTGGAAACATCAATATATGCATGAATGTATTTATAAATGTTAAACACAAGCAATTATGTTGTAGGGGATATAAAAAGAAGTCCTTCTACGTACCTATTCGAAGAAACGCATACATAATCACATAAACGCACATACATGCTAGCACTGATTAGTGATTTCTGAGCTAGAGAGACAAGAAATGAATTATGGTGTACAGGAGAGAGCAGAAGTGAGATGCCAAGACCCCACAGAATGCGATAAGGCTGAATCTAGGTAAGCTTTACCTTTTTAAGGTTATACAAGCATTGTCATCATAGTTACTTATAATGGTCCTCACGCTAGGAATGAGCTTGCACAATTAGTTAAATGAGATTAAAAAATATTCGTTGAGCGAATCTATAACTTCTTGTTTGCTTAAGGTTTCTCAAAGATGACACAATATTCATTTTTCTTCGCGTTAGTACTAAATCTGATATTGAAGTTAATACAGAGGTAATATGGGATTACGTAAATACATATATGCTCAATATTCTACCGCTATACAATGGGAGTCCATTAACATGCACATAAAAATATTAAATAAAATTCTTAAGCCACATGATGTCACATTTAGACGCGGATAAAATTATATAATATACCTCTATACAAGATAAAGAAATTGTATGATTTTTATTTCAACTCCATGAGATGAATTTAGAACATATCATGAATACCTATTCTAGAGTTTTTCTTCTATCCTCCTCTGATCTAGCAAAATCTGCATCATTGAAACATACAAATCATCATCAAAAGCATCGATAAGACTTGAACGGTTTATGTTTAATGTATCATAAACTTTTCTAGCCACATTTAAGTGGGGAAATAGGATTAGGTATGGGGATAGATATAAAAGAAGAGGAAGGAAAGCTTGATGCAATGAAATCTTTAGGATTGAAAAATGACAAACAGAATGTTTACGATCTAAGTCCGAAAGAGGAGATCGAGTCTATCAATGTATTGCGAGAATATAGGGATGTATTTTCGTGGATGTGTAAACATTCAAAATGAGTATAACAAAATATTTTCCCACAAGATCCCCATGAAAGTAGAGGCACAACCCATGAAATGGAGACAATACGCATATAATGATGCTTATGCTTCTAGGATATAAAAAGAATTTGATAGGCTAAAAAAGGTGAGATTCATCTATGAGAATTGAGCACACCAAATGTGTATCCCATATTGTTGTTCCTCGCAAGAAGAATGGTAGACTAGTGAGTATAACTTGAAAATATTAATTCAGCCACAATGAACGATACCTACCCGTTGCCTATTGCCAAATATTCTTTAGAATGATTCGTAGACAAGGACCCTTACACTTTCTTTGATGGGTTTCAGGCTACAATCAAGTAGCCATAGCCCCACTACAATCAAGTATCCATAGCCCTAGTGGATCAGCATAAGATGTCTTTTTCAACGAAACACGCAATATATGCCTTTGTGTGATGCCATTTGGTATATCTCGGAATAACAAAAAATCCACAATGATAAAGCATTGAGACTATAAACATAAATTTTATAATCTCATTGTTCGATGTCATGTCTTTATGAGTGCCATGAAGGAAAAATAAACCATTGCATGTCGAGAAGATATATTTCTTGGAGACAAGAAATTTGCAAGGGAAGAGGACACCAAATTTATGAAAGACATCCAAGTAGCCATGAAAAACTAATTTCGATTGGGTATATGATAGAAGGAGGCTATCAAGTAAAACACAATCATAAAAATTGATTTATTGAAGCTCCAAGGAACGGTTAAGAATTAATATTCCAAAGTTAGAAGTAATAAAGTCTCTTTATATGTTGGCTTTATAGAAAAAGCAAGGGTAAACCTATGCTCACTAGACATGGTAATCGAAAAACTGAAAATGTGGACTTGTGGCGCAAGAGGTTGGGCCATGTTAGCATTTAATGGAGAAAGGATATGCAAAAGAAAAAAAATGGTAAGATGTTTGTGCTCATTTTTACATTAGATATTTTACTATAAATGTTTGAAGCATTTTCATTAGCAACTTCATTGACAAACCATTTCAAATGAGAAACTACAAAGCATCTTATGTGTTTGTTTTAGAACACATAGATTTGTCGGGTCGAAAAAAAGGATCCTTCACCTTCAAAGAAAACGTAATTTATAAAATTTATGGATGAAGGTACAAGTAACGCATGTTGAGTTACATTTTAAAGAACTAAGATTTCTTCTCATCCTTCAATAGGTTCAAATCTTAGGACGAAAAGGAGTCATGTAGATGTGTCATAACCATAATGTTATACGATGGGAAGAGTGCTTCTTTGATGTTCTGTCTTCTTGTTTTTTTTATTTTTACTCGTTCCAAGATTAGTGTATCAAGGGGCAATTGAAATGGACGTATACACCCCAAAAATGGGTTAACGAAAAAACGTGGTCTATATCGAAATTATTTTGAAGGATGCTATATGGAATTAATATACCATTGTATTATCAATGAGATGTCTTTTCTGTATCTCGATTATGAATAGATGCCCAAACTATGGAGCATGAACATTAAAACCTCTAGAAGATTGATGTCTGCGGAAACCCATATCTTTCGTACATGAACATTCTTTAATGTGTAGACTTCACATATGTCCCATAGGAACTTCGTGCAAAATTTGACACTAGGGTAGATAGGTTCATGCTCCTTTGGAAATCTCTTATAAGAATGAAATACGTCTTACAACAATATTTCCAAAAATCTAAAGGAATCTATAATATATATGTTCTTTTCATAAGCTTAAAACTCCTTATGCTAGAAAGTTGCACTGCACGAAGATGAGATAGATGAGCAGAAAAGAAATGTGATCAAACATGCACATACTTAGAAAATAGTGCTTCATTTCTAGAGTATGCACAACCAAGAACAAAGAGTGAAGGACGGGAACTTCAACATCAAGATCTATTGAGTGAGTACAAAATAATGATATAATTTTTAACGTAAGCAATACGAAACGATTTTGAAGACAGACACACTCTATCCATCTCATGCCCTGCCAAAAGTAGATCAATATAATGTAGTAGTTGATTGGATCTTAATTCTAACAAAGAAAATAGTTCTAAACATAGTTGTGGTAATTTTACTGCTAGAGGTAATGCATAAAATCTAGTGTCATGACGGAAAATCAAATCACTTCACATGAAGAACCCAAAGATAGTCAAAGCCTTCAATTCCACATGGATACAGAAATAAATCCTTTGCAAAGCCTAAAATACAAGGAAAATAGGCTTGAAGAAAAGTGGAATGAGAGTTGTAAGGACTAAAACGAGACTGATGAGTTTATAAGTTATGTACATGGGACCATAGCGAGATACTAAGCTTACTTTGAGTACAACGGATATAATCAATCCAAGTGTGAAGATAATCTCATCCTGATAGCTTAAATGACAACTATTATGGTATTATTGTAGTGTCCATCCCAAGAAGTAGGTTTATCTTTCAAGACATATTCTACGTCACTTAAGCTTTTTTTTTTTTATCTTTCTTTTTAGATAGGAACTTAAAGAGATATTCTACGTCACTTAAGATTTCGGATTTGAGCATCAAACACATCAAGACGACTAAATAAGTTCACTAAATGTTTTTGCATAATTAAGCATGCCCTCCAGGCTTATAACCAGAGGCTTTTTTAATATTAGTGTGGGCGTGGATTTCACGAAAATGATGCAGAACCTCCCCTTTACTTAAAGGAGAAGGAGGCAGGCCGGTGTACAACCTATGTTGATGACCTAAATATCATCGGGAATCGTGATATAAGTATTAGTCACATCGCGAATCGATTCGGGAATGAATTCAAGATATCTGATATTGAAATGATGAGTTACATCCTTAACAGTGAGGTTATAAATACGAAAGATTTAGAATTTCTAATTTAAAAATAATAAAGTAGATTTGCAATTCGTGAGTCTAATCCACTCACGAAACTCATAGATGCAAGTACTACGCCTTTTGCAGGTGAAGGAAACCCAACGAAATATTCGAAAGTATATATCAAAATACTTTAAAGCTTGAATTATGCTACAATGGGAAGGTTAGAGTTGATATATGATGAGGGGGTCTTGTCACCATTCTTGAATTCATATATATTTTATCATTTGAATGCATGCCAAAAATGTCTTGACATACAAAAGGATATAGTAAATCGAGGGCTATATATCCTCGTGGAGATCATTTACATGCGAATGGGATTAATGTACACCGGTCATATCCAATGAGGTTGAAAGATTTGCCACAACCGATTTTAAGGTCGAGATTCATCTTGTGGAGTTTGAGGAAGCAAACCACAACCGATTTTTCTGCTAGAAAGGTACAAAATAGATCCTTTGCTCTTCCTACATGAGAGGCCATGTTGCTAATTAAGAAGCTGTTTAAGGGTTTCGATTTAAAATGTAGTAATCACCACTTCTGTCAGGATAGAACATATAGCATATACCTAGCTTTTAACGCCTTCTTCCATGCTAGGAGTGAGAATATAAAATTGGATTATTATTTCATCATAGAAAGGGTACTAGAAAAGGAAGTGGATATAAAATGTGTCAACATGAGGATTAGATTGTAGATTTTATAACCAAGCTCTTGGATGCAAGAAGCTAGTAAAGTTAAAGGAATATGAACTACATAGTTTCATTCAAATACAAAGATCTTGACGTTGAGGGGGAGTGTTAGATTTTTGAAGGTTCTACGAGCTCAAATATTCGGAATTGAGAACAGTAGCCTCGCTATTTTCCTTGTCGTTTTCGGGTTCATACTGCATGATTTCCTTATTTTTATATGCTTCTAAAATTATCCCTTGATCCACCTTTCTGGCTTCCACGTCTCTGTGAAAACAAAAATTGTTCATGAATCCCCTTGGGCTTTCTACCTTCGAATATGAGTTTTTTGAGTCACCCCGAGGGTGGCAATTTTTGAAATATTCTAGAAGAGAGTCACATATATACATAGAAATCATGATTGAATTCCTTTTTTTATCTTCTGTTATCCCTCTTGATTAATGAGAAAAACAAGAAAAACATGGTTTACAAGACATCTTATGGACCTTAATGCATTTCATAATTGTTTTACCTTCGAAATTAACTTATTTATGCTTCGTTTGTACGTACTTCTTGACGCAAGTAAGCTCATTAGCTACTTTTATCCTTCTCAAATTAGTTCCGGTTGCGTAAATCCCCTTTACGGAGTTTTATGTTGACCTATTTCCGGTTGATTAGGGCCTCTTTAAACAGTTTCACACCTTCCCAGAAGTTTCTAAAACTTGTGTATAGCTATTCATGGCATTAAAAATGTTCTGAAATAGTATGAGAATCACTCATATATGTTTCTTCCTATTCCTTAATCTCTGTACTTTCATTCTAACCAACGTTGTTGGGTTTGGTCCCTACGTAAGCCCCAAAGGCGTTCTTCCATTATGATTTTTCAAACTTCAGACTTCCATGGCTAGTACTTACTCTTATTTTGCTTCTTAATCTAGAAGCCCTCAATCGAAACTTCTATTGCTTCCAGATACTGTTCTCCTATTTTAAAGCCTAACAAAAACGTTTTAGTATTGTTTTAGGATTAATCATAAAGCTTTTTACAAGGAAAGCATTGCAGAATGTCTTTGTAATCAACAATTCAAGTGATTGATATACTTGAAGAAGAACATGATTTTAAACGCTCCCCGAAAGCGTGTTTCCTTCTTCACTTACAATTGAGATTTTATTTGTCTTTTGAACTTTCCCATGATGCCGTCGGATTTCCCATTGTAGTATTCACTGTAAGTGACAGACGAAATAAACATTACAAGAAGGCTTTATGCCCATTTGGCGATCGCCTTACACAGTATCATAATCGTTAAAAAGCTACAATTCGCTAATATTACTTATATATTGAACCCAAGATTCCACGAACTCAAAGTAGGCTCCTTAACATTTTAAAGAACTTTTAAGCAGACGGATTCAACAATGTTACTGAACTATCCTATCGATTACATGTCAGTGAATGATAGCAAAGTGAGCACATGTCTATATACGTAGAAAGCGGTGCTTCATTTGTCTATATGTGTATAGGTCGCACACAAAACGAATGGATTGGAACTAGATATAATTTGACTTATCCTTAAGTCCCTTTTCTAGTGATGATAGATTCAACAATGAGCATTTAAATGGTTCCACATAGAGGAGATCAATTTAGACCCCTTGGGCACCCATTGGCCTCCAAAGAAGACATTGGAGGCTTCATGTATGAACGAGCAAAACACTCGTTCAATGCAAGATGGCATTCTTAGATTTGCATCAAAGAAAATCTTAACAACGATCTCCCTTCCATAATTTCCATAAACATTGGTGAAGGAGGGCATATGAGCAGAAAATTATTTACAAGAACTTTCCCAATGCATGCTTCATTGTGGACTATAGCAGCATAGAATAAAAGAGTTTCCTTCAAGATACAGCTCATCTAGAAACAAACAAAATCAAGGGAAAAACAATGCAGATAAGAATCATGAAGCCATTGGGACCTAGAGCAAGGATAAAGGTCTTCATCTTAATGTTGAGGAAGGGGAACATACACAAGTCAAGGAGACAAACCCTGATGGCTTCATGAAAGTAAGACGAAGAAGAAGGAGCCCGAAAGGGATTATTGAGAGAAACACCTCTGAATTAATTGGATTCTTGAGGGGAAGGAACCAATATGACGAGTGCAATGAAGGGAAAACATAAGAGAAATATGGAAGCAAAGAAGACAAGCAAGAAGGATACACCACGAGCAAAGAGGATGGATTCACCACCAACAATGAAGATAACCGAGACAGTGAAAGCTCCATAATTGGGTCCAAAGCTCCTATGTAGATTCCAAACTCATGTCCAAAGAAGGAGACTTATAAAGGGAATCAGCCTATGCAGATTCCATGAAAGAGACCCCTAAAGGGAAAGCTTGTTTGTCAGGTTCCTTCCGGCTCGAAGAAAAAGAGATAATGAGAGAAATGAGAAGAAAAGGGAAAGGCCCCTTCCCGCAGAAGCTAACCTTTGAAAATGATTATCATCTCATTCAATGTTTGAGGGTTGACTGACCCCTCGAGAGCATCCATTATTGGCTAATGGTTAAGAGATAAAAGCCTAAACCAAGACTTCATCTCCCTTCAACAGATCAAAATCAATGGGGAATACCTTCAAAGGAGACTAAAATGTATTTCTTTGACCCATGCCCGGCTGTCCACCATAGAACCCAAAGCAATGGTGGACCAGCTATGGGAATTAACAACCAGTTGATAGATAGACTCTTGAACACCCATGAGGAACGAAATCATTGGTGGATTGGTGCTTCCTTCAGGAACCCTCTTCAATTCACCATTGTCTCGATGTAGGCTCCTAATTTTGACTAGGAGAGGATTTCCACATGGCATTAACTAGCCTCTCTCTCCAACAATGTTGTGCTTTGTGGGGATTTCAACATGGTTGATGCTCCTAATAGATGACAAAATAGAGGAAGGATTATTGATGGTCATGAGAAAGACGTCTCGGACCATGTCAAACTTTACTCAGACCTTGTAGAGGTTAAAGATGAGATAGGATTCTCTTGGTCAAACCTCCAATCTTGTTAAGATTTGAGGAAAAAAAGGCTTGATAGAAGCTACATTGCTCAACATATTATCAACAAATGTGGTCACCCCTCAGTCTCCCAATGGTGGGATATTACTATCTTGGATCACTACCCTGTTATCTTTACCTTTAAGTTGATTGTCAATCTTAAGAAATCACCTTGCTTTCATGCCAATGTGGTGACCTTCTCTCTCCCCTCAATCCAAAAGGACATTACCTCTACTTGGAAGTTGACCTTTTCCACTTGTTCCTCCCCTACCAAATGTTGGAGGATCAAAGTAAATGAGTCAAGACATATTTTGACTAAGACCTAGAAGATTCTTCAAAAGGTTCATAGTGTTTATAGGGAGAAGCTCTATTGGCAACTATGGTCTCTAAAGGAGGAAGTGAACAAAGGCCACTTTCAATACTAGAAAGGGTTATAGGAAATCAGAGGCATGTCGAGATATGAAGAAGAAATTCAAAGGAAAAATCTACAAGTGTTCTTTAAACAATGGTAGGCAGGTAGGTTATACAAACCTACTAAAGAAATGTGTGGCATCCTCAAGAAGAACCAAGCAAAGGAAATAATCCCCTTCATGATGGAGAACAAAACAGTTGAATGAAAGATGCTTGAAGAGATCTGCTTGTTAACTATCAAACACTTTACCTAGTTGCAAGGGGTTTCTACATCACTTTCTCCCCAGAGAAAAAATTTCATAGAAAGCATCTTGAGAATTAAAACTAGAAGAATACCACAAAATATGAAACCTCTTCTTGGATCTCCCATTACGAAAACTGAGATTCTCAAAGTTATCAATTCGCATCCTGATGGGAAAATCCCAGCCTGGCTGGCCTCACCAATGATTTTTGCAAAACTTTTAGACATGTGGTGATGTCGCTTATTCATTGGGTGCGGGAAGAGTTGGTTTCATTCTGTGCACTAATTGAATGTCTCAATAATGGCACTATCAAAATTATTCAAAAAAAAGGTAACAAAAACAAGATTAAGAATCGGTTCCCAATTACGATGTTACAAACATGTTATAAGATTGTTGCTAAAGTTATTGCAAATAGAATTTCTTGTCACTTACAAAACTTGGTAAGTAAGGATAAAAAAGGATTCATCAAGGGGAGATCCATCATGGAAGCTATTATTGATGTCTAGTAAGGTCTGCAATTCACTAAAGAGTCTACTCAAGATACTATCTTTCTTAAGATTGACTTGCACAAAGCCTTTGATAGGCTTGAGTGCGACTTCATTCTCAAATCACTTGAAGACTTTGATTTTCGTCATAATTTCACTAGGATGGTCTCTACTCTACTAGGAAAGGATGGCCAATTTTTTGAAGAAATTAGATTAAAGAGGTCTATGAGGCAAGGATTCCCCTTGGCCCCTCTCTTTGCTATTGCTCGTGATGGTCTCATCTACCTTGTGAATCATCATGCTAGTTTAGGCCATATTCAAGGCCTCTCTTTGCCTCTCAATCTAGGATAGATGATCATGAGACTATTTGTGGATAACAAGAATGCCTTTGTGCATAATGATATGACCAATATTGATACCTTTTGGAGTTGCCTAAACACATTTTGTCTAGCTTGTGGATCCAAAATTAACCACTCAAAAACTGCTTTCATGGCACTCATGGGACATCCTCCTTTCTTTTGTGTTGGCCAAGGCTATCATCTAATTCCTACTGGTCAAATTTTCTACTTGTTAGGTATTTTGATGGGATTTGATGTGTAAATGGACTAGCATTGGAACTGGGTGCTCTCAAGACTTGATAAAAAGCTCACCTAGTAGAAAGGTATGCATATCTACCTAGTGGGGAAACCCATTTTTATCAACACATTCCCAAATTCTTCAACTATTTTTGTCTCTTGTTGGAAACCGAAGGACCAAGAAATTTCCAAGCTGGGAAGAATCTGTAGAAACTCTTTGTGGACAGATGACCCCAATAGAAGGGGAATCCCCAAATTTAAATGAGCTACTATTACTAGCCATAAAGATCAAGGTGTTTTGGGCATTCTGGACATCGAAGGCATGGCCAACAAGCTTGTTGCAAAATGGCTAATTAAAGCTTTGTGCAATAGTGATGCGTCTTGGGCCAAACCTATTTCTAGGAAAAGGTGTGCTCGTAAGCTTATGGGCCTCCTAGGTTGGAATGATCTTGACCTTCTCACCCTTCTATTCTCCCCTTTCCTAGTGTCTCCTAAAGGTTCAAACTTGGTTTGCTCTTTATGGATGAGTTGAATAAGGTCAAATAGTTTTCCAAGATCACTAATGATTGGAGATAAGTGGTAGGGGGCGGAAACAACATAATTAACTATTGTTACTAGTCCCTCTAACAACTGAGTGCGTGGGCATGCTGGTTAAGTGATAAGCCTCCTATCTTGACCACCTGAGTTCGAATCCCGGGCAGTGCAGCTGCGAAGAAAAATCATATGCGAATATTATTTTATAATTATCATGCTTTTTACATTAAGCAATGAATGGTGACGGAGTTGCATTTCGCAAATAAACACAGATCGTTAGCAATCATATTACGAGTTGTTTTATTGATTTTTTGATGCAATTTTTCAAGGCTACACAAAGCTATATAAGAAGCCATTGGGCTCATTGTCTTGTATCCTTCACATTGTTTTCAACACAAGCCTTGAAGCTTGGACCTCAATAGAGGTGGTGTTTCTTCTAGCACATGGGGCAGCCATGGTGCTAAATTGAAGCATGTTGAGGAGCGGCTATGGAGCTCTTCTTGGAGAAGATGAAGAGTGTGCTCACACTCTTGCTCATGGAGAGGAGGTTATGTCTTGTTCATGGAAAGAGGACTTGGTCATTAGCAGCTTGATGGTGAGGATTGGCCATCTACATGGTGTATTTGAAGATTGTCTTCTACATGAAGATTTCGGGCTACTTCAAAGACATTGGATGGTGGTTAACATAAGATTTAAATCTTATGTTAAGTATTCAGGTACATATTCTCTTTATGCACACAGGTACTACTTGGAGTTTATGGAGGCAGTAGCATCCATATCAGGAGGATTCCGATTCCGCATAGGTACAAGAGAATCAGTACGTATATGCTTTATGCATATTTGGATGAGGTGTTTGAGAAGGTGTGTTCACATGAGTTTGAGGATTTCTGGCAGCAAACTTGTTAGCATTCTTTGCTACTTTTTAAGTATGTGATCTTTTCACACATGTATCTCACTTAGGGTCTTCCATAGCCTAAGGTTAGATGAGGGTTTGTTTATTATTAGTTTCACACTGATGCTTCCTCTTTCAGTCACTCATATTCACTCTTCTATAACCTATAAGGTCACACATCTCATGTATATTTAGATTTATGCCCATACATCTGAATATGTTTGTTACATTTGTACATTCATTCTTCCATCTATTTCTCATCACATAGAGTGGTTGAGAGTTTTGCTCCAACATTGTACATTGAACATTGGTATATATGATACTATGAGTAAGAGATGGCTTACGTAACACCTTACACATGTTGTCTGTTCTTTCTCTATCTTTGTCTCATCATTTGTATGATTAAGTGTGGGATGTTCATGTTTTGTCATTATTGGAAGATCGTTAGATTCTATGTTGTATATGCTCGACCTATGGAACCATGGACTTGTGATATGAGCTAAGGGCCTACCTCATTTCCAACATTTGGTATCAGAGCACTAAGGTTTTGGTTTCAGAACTTTAGGTCTTTGGCATGAATGAATTAAGGCTCATTCAGATTCCTAGGTTCCTAGACTTCCATGTTTACAACATATGATTTAAGGGCATCTTTTAACATTTGACATTTGACATACACACTTAATCTAGATGAGTAGAGATTTGAGAATTAGAGAATTGAGTCACATGTGTATTCATTAGTGTGGAGTATGAAGTTGATGATCTGTTAGCAATCGAATATTTTTGGAAGAGTATGCAAATACTTTACAAAAGTATTGTTTGAAGACCAAGATGATGAAGAGAAGACTACTTCAAATTCAAGGAAGAACAATAGTTTAGAGAAGATGAAGGAATCAAATCAATAGCAAATCACATGTATCAGTGTCTACTATCAGATTATCATTTGTAGGTGATATCTTAGAAGAGGAGTTATAAAGAGATTTTGAAGGTTTCAAGAAGTGCTTTTATACGCTTTCATCATTTGAAAGTTAAAGGCTACATCAAAAGAGGTATGTAGAGGTTTCTTCTAGAGAGTTTTAAGATATCTCTTTCATGGCAAGAAGGCTCATCTAAGAAGACAAATTTGGAGATGGGATGAGTTTTTTAGCCAATTTTCTATTGTAAATTGGTTGGATATCTAGGTACAAAATGTAATTCTAGAAGGGTAATTCATCATTCAGACAAAAGATTGATGAATTTAGTCGTTTCAAACATTTGAAGCATAATTTTGATTCAGAGAAATGAGGAGATGATAAAACATGATTCTATATTCACTTCCATTTGTATACCACGTTTGTTTTGTCTCTTACTCTTAGCACTAGAGGAAGAGAAAAGTTCATTTGAAGAGGTCAAGAGTGTTTGCTACTTCAAGACAAAGAGAACAAAAGGTATGGAAGAGAACTTTGAAGATGTTGACATCATCAGGTGGAAGAAAGATGCAGAAGAAGAAAGTCCATCACTTCCAAAAGAAAAGTAAGGCTTCCTTTTCTCATATATTTTCCATATACTTTTCCTATTTTATCCTCTACACCCAAAGACAAGTCTACAAGAACATCTTGTGTAAAGATAGTCTAAAGAAGAAGCAGTTTCTTGTTTTGCATTACACTTGGTCATGATTTAGTAGATTTGACAAAGAATTGCATTGAGAGAAAGAAAAGCAGCAGATATATGTTTTGACTCATATGTGTATGATTTATGTTTTAGTTGAAGCTTTTGAGCAGGTAGCTTATATGTTCCCTCAAAGAATTCTTGGAGTGTCAATACAGAGCTACTTGGTATATGACAAGTTGCAGAGAAGTATATTTCTTCTTTATCTAACTCTTGAGGTAAAAGAGTTTTTTGTAGCAGATGTTGAAGACTTAGGTTGAGGTTTTATGTTTGGAAAAGGTTACCTCATATTCAGTATTTTTAGAAACTTTAGAAAATTCAGTTTTGTTGTTGTACAAGTCAATGGAGAATCTACTTTCTATGATTGTCTAGACTTTTGGATAAATGTTTGTATTCAAAAAGGTGTTCCATTAGATCCTACTACTTGATTGAGAAGTGAAGTTAGCCAAAAGCAAGTCAAGCAGATACTATCACATTTCACCCGGGTAGAATATGATGCATATGCATGCATGCATGC
>CM035406.1:191082409-191089909 GCA_020310875.1 Ceratopteris richardii
ATATTTGATTATCCATTTTATTGGTAGCTGGTTTTGGATAGCCTCCATATGGAGAATCCCAAGGTTACTTGACTCCTTGGCATAAGAGCAAATTTTCCACACTAATCATCGATATCCCCCTTTGACAAGCATAACAAATCCAAAGAAATTTTCTTCATATCCTTTCCATCTTCTCCAAATCAGAGTCTATTATCTCGAATAAGAAAGCAAGTAGACGAAACAAATCAAGGATTTCTTGATCATCATTATTATAGGTCCAAATTCAACTTTTCTCCCTTCCATTAGTGAGGATTGGAATCAAGTTTTTTAGGAGGTAGTCCTATCTCTGAGCCATTGAGAACTCAATATATAACAGAATCCCAAGCTACAGAAAGACTTAGCATAAGGCAAGATTTCCACAACCATGGTAACTATGAAGTTGATCAGGTGGCTAAAAGATGTTCATTAAAAAGAAATTTAATACACACACACACACACACACACACACACATATATATATATATATATATATATATATATATATATATATATATATATATATATATATATATATATATATATATATATATATATATATATATATATATATATATTGCATGGTTAGTCTTCGAGGGAGAGGCAATGCAAAAATTATAAAGACATTGCCAAAACCTACTCATAGATTTGGCTTCATTCAAGATGAAGGCGTTAGTGTCCGGAGCAAACATTCTAAGCACCATGTCGTCCTCTCCTTGAGGAAGCAAGAAACCTATAATTTAACTTAAGTGAACATGAATTTCAAAAAGGAAACAAAGGCCATCAAGAACGACAAAAAGGAATCGAAGATAAGCTAGCGGGTAACCCTATCTTATGGGCTTCTTGATCGCAATGGAGAGAAAAAAAATTGCGATGAAAAGTAATACAAGGCAAGGCATTGACTAAGAGTGTGGGAGTCATCCTAGCTAAAAACATCTAGGCCCAACTACTTAAGAGATATGAAGATGAGATGCCACTTTGATTTTGTGTAGGCCTTATCAAAATTAATTGTAAGACATAACAATTTTTTATTCGACTCTTTAGCAAATTCAAGACCTTCCTAGATGTCCACAGTGTCCTGTATAATGGATCTTCCCTTGAAAAAATCGTTTTCATCCTTGAGAGCCCATCGAAGGACCTTGTTAATGCAATTATCTAAGGACTTGAAAGTGACCTTGAAACTAGTTTGTAACATAGTGATCAACCTCTATTGTTTTTATGTTATTCTTTTTATCTTTCTTATGGATAAAGTGGATAACTTTGTTAAAACATAAAATGAAGGCAGAAAACCCGGTGGTTTCTGTCCAAGAAAACTTAAAGGACTGGCTAGAGATTCTTTAATATCTTTGAAGAACTCAATCCTGAGACTGCCCAAACTAGAGCTCTTCCTGGGTGAAGGAATTTGATAGCAGACTTGATCTCTGAGATGGAAAATGGATCATCCGACTTAGAATAATTTTTTGTGGGTTGATTTTTTATCTAACTCTCATGGCATTGGGTATAGATTCATATGCCTGCATTGAGAGAGAAGATGCAATGTTTAGGAGCCCAAAACAGCTCCTCAAAATGTGTTCATTCCTCCCAGTCATACACTCCAAATTGCTCATGATGAACATACATGGAAGACAATTCTTGATCCATTTTGGTTTTAAAATTATACATATTTATTTGGTTGGTTTGTCCATTTTTCCTACCTACCATTGTTTGAACAAGATAAAGAGCCTCTTTCATGGAATTTCTACTTCAAATCTTAGTTTCCTCCTAATTTTCAACAAATCTTTTAAAGGTGCACTTTTCCTTTGTTAACTTCCACTTCAAGGCATGCGATCGGTTTATAGAATCTTTCTGTTCTTTGTTTTTAATTCTTTGGATCTCATTTTTTTGAAATTGTGCATGATATGTTGAGGAGATTTAACCACCCTTATCAAGAACTTAGGAGGAGATTCATGATCCTGGAAAGCTTGAAATCACACGTTCAATATAGTCGCTAACAAGAGGAAGAAAGAACAGTGCTCGATGAACATGGAACCAGAATGCTTTCCTTCCATGGAAAGAGGACCTTAAGGAAGTGAAAACCTGAAAATGATCTAAAAATATAATATCTCTACGGATATAGAATGATGGATTCAAAGGAGGTCCATAATATTTTGCAACACATAACATCTATCGAGTTTAGCATTGTAGAGCTCGAATCCACACTCAAAGTTGGACCAAGAGTATAATCTTTGAATTTATACAAGTCCTAACAAAGCTTTAAAAAATCTCAACCGCCTTTTTATACACCATCAATACATAGACCTTTTCCCCCCAAGGGTTTGCTATACTCCATGATGTCGAAATCTCTAAAAAGGATCACATCATTCAAGAGGAAAACTAAGCAGCCATAGTTTTCTATTGTTTCTTGGATCTTGTTTGAAGAATACACCAAAAGCACTGAGAATGGGAAGGGATTGACATGCTTGTTGGAAAACCACCTATAATTGGGATCACTAATGGTTCCCATCAAGAAAGAAGTCGAAATTTTCATATATGCTAGTATATCACTGCTGCCACCTTGGGTATTAGCCATGGAAACTCAACATCGATGGAAAAAAATATTTCGAATTCATTTTATTAGGTCCTTCCTATCAAGTTGAATTCTTGGATTTAGATGAAGTCCGAGTTAAAAAATTATAATTCTTCAACCATTCCCCATTGATATCAACTCCAGAGATATCCAAAACGCAAAAACTATTGGAAGGGGGGACAATCACTGATGATTGAAAGGGGGTTTCGGAGCACTATTTCCTTTTTTTTATATTCTTAGGATGCTCTTCGACTTTTTGATTTTATGTTGCCCCATAGTTTGGGATTAACTTCCCTTTGATGGGGAATTTCCAAGGAAGGGGAGATCAATTAAGGCCTTCCCTTTTGGATTGTTAACCTTCTTGGTGTAGGAGTCTGGCAGTAGATCCAATGTTGGAGATCTAGCTTTCGAGATTCTCTCCTTTACTAGTGCATTACGTTTCAAGTTATTTCTCGTTGTCATAGGGTTGGGTGTCCTCTACCAAAGTAGAGCCTCTTACACAGGGGATGATTCAAAAAACCTTCGCCTATGTAGATAAAAGAAATTGTGATTGTAAGAAACTCCCTCCTCCCACCACCCGCCCCCATGAAAAGAACAAAAAGGTTATAAATCTTGTTTCTAATTTTTTCTAGCTGTCTTGCATTTTTTTTTCTGTTTATAATTTAAAGAGTGCTTTACCCCAAAAAAAGAACACTTTGCTTGTACTTTTTTCATTGTTTATAATTTTAAATGCCATTTACCCTTTCGGTCCATTAGAATCAATGTAACTAGAGATTCTAGTATTCCGCATGACCTCATTAAATTCTTCATCATATTTCTTAGTTCAGTATTATTTTAGGATGTGCCATGAATAAATTGATAATGTTCTCGGGCCACGAAAAGGATTACAAATAGAGAATTCATGTCCATTCTTTGAAAAACGTTGAATTCTTTTCCATGAAGTCACATTAAACTAATTGATTTTGTTGACGTAGATAGTCTCCCCAGGTTGGATTTTCCATCTGACTTCACCATCCCCGATTGAATTCTATGCATGTTTTTCAATATATGCATATTCTTTGTACGTGATAACTTTGACTCAATTAATTGGTAGTATTACTAGTCATTGCAATCCTTATATGAACAATCGGACCTCTGCATGACCTCAATAAATTCTTCATCTACTTTATTGCTCAATGGTTAGCATTCTATACATTGCTAAGAACGTCCTTTTATGATGGGTGTCATCTATTCATGAGCTGTAAATCGATTGATAATGATTAAAAGGGTTTGAGAGAGTAGGATAGTACCGAACCCCGTTTTTGAGAAAAAAGCAAAATTGAATCAAGGTTTTTATGAGAAATGGATATAGTATGTGACTCTGCATGGTTGTTCGTATTAAGATTTAATTGACTCTGGCCTCATTCTGAGGCTCCCTTAAGTCTAGTACCAGATCTTTCAACATAAAATGAAAGTATTTCTCAAAAATTAAAATAAAATAAAAGTAGATTTTTCTTTCATAATATAGCTTTTTTTTTCGCAAGGTTTTGGCCCTACCCCCCCCCCCCCCAAAACCAACTTCCCTAACACGCACATCATCTATGTGGTGCCGTGTTCTTTGATGAAACACGTAACCTACAGGCTCTATATTAACCATCTTTTGCTTCACTTTTCTTGTCATGCTTTACTCTTATAGCGTAAATTCCTCGATCACAACATATCCTCAATCAGAAGTTTCTGATCCCTCAAGAATACCAGACGAGTGAAAAACCACAATCAAAATTTTCTGATCCCTCAAGAATACCAGTCGAGAGAAAAACCACAATCTCACATTATCTTTTGCATGTCATTGCCACATCAAACATATTTTTCATTCTTCTTTTTTATTTGTATTTTTTCAATATTTATTGCATTCCCTAGGTTTTAATGTGGTTGAAGGAAATTCAACACTAGTAGACACAAATAATTGGATCTAAAAGTAGCAACCCACATAAAAATCAGTGGACGTTTCCACCAACTCACTGATTTTTCCGTACGACTTTACTGTTTTATTATTTTCCTCTTCCTTTAGTGTCCATTCGTGTTGGTTTTCGTGCTTTGTTATCCGTAGGATTTTATCTCACGACGAGTTGTATGGGATCATTAATCCATTTTAACATGGAGGATCCAAATAATATTTGCATGGATTCATTCCAAAAGGCATGTGCGATGTACCACAGGTAGCGAAGGCTTGGGTTACTTTTATTTGTCTTATGAGCATCCTCACTTGATAATGCCTCAACAAGATCCGTTTGTTGCCTCATCAAGTTCATTGCAAGCAAGCTCTACTTAACGAGGCGATCCAATGCTCCTCAGCTTTATTGAATAGTGTTATAACTACAACACTTTGGAAGATATGGAAGGAAACATTTGTGTTCAACTTCGACAAGCCCCCTACAGAGTGGCTGATTGAAAAATCCTTAGTATATCTAGATAAAAGTGCGAGTGATTTTAACACATCCACCTGCCCTCGTTTTGGCACCACATAGTGTTCATTCTAGAAAAAAAATAAATTGAAAAAAAAATGGGTCCCCATGAAAAGAACAAAAAGGTTATAAATCTTGGTTGTAATCTTCTCTAGCTTTCTCGGATTTTTTTTCTTGTTTATAATCTAAAGAGTGCTTTACAGAAAAGACTTTGCTTGTATTTTTTTTCTTTGTTTATATTTTAAAGGGTACTTTACAAAAAAACTTTGTCATCTGCGGTATTCTGCCTCACAACCAGTTGTATGACACCACAAGTACATTTAAAGGTAGAGGATCCATATGATACTTTCTTGAATTTAAAGAGTAAATTTCATTTGCTCTTTTCGTCCATTAAAATCAATGTACATAGATATTTTAGTACTCCGCATGACGTCATTAAATTTTTCAACTCATTTCGTACTTCAGTATTATTTTTGCATGTGCAGTGAAATAGTTGATAAATGTTCTCGAGCCACGAAAAGGATTCTAAAAAGGGAATTCATGTCCATTCTCTGACAAACAATGAATTATTTTCCATGCTAACGAATTCCATGTCGTCACGTTAAACTCATTGATTTCGTTGGCATAGATAGTCTCACCATCTGACTTCACCATCTCCGATTGAACTCTATGCTATGTTCTTCACATTACGCATATTCTTTGTACCTGATAAACTGGACTCAAATAATTGGTAGTATTACTAGTCATCACAATCCATAAATGAACAATCGGACCTCTGCATGAGCTCAATAAATTCTTCATCTACATTATTGCTTAATTATTAGAAACTTTTTACGGTACACATTGCTAACAATGTCCTTTTATGATGGATGTCATCTATTTCATGAGCTGTAAATCGATTGACAATGACTAAAAGGACTTCCGTGCTATGGTCTTCCAAGCTGAATTATAGATGCGCTTTTACTTGAATGGTTTTATGCCGATTCTCTCATGGCAGGTCATACTCAAATCAGTGAGCGTGATGAAATGGGCTTACATGAAGACTCGTAGGTGGATTGAAAGTTAATAAGTTTAGTTAGTTAAACAGGCAAGTGAAAATTGATGCACTTCTCTTATTGTAAAATTTTGATTATCTGTTTCAATTTCTTGTTTGTTTATCAGATAAGAAATAAGTAAGAAAATTACATAAATGGTTGTGAAAGTAAATCTTCAACCTATACTTTGCTTGAAGCAGCATCTCCGTTTGTGCCACATGTTTATTTGATTTGTTTATTGACTCATATGCAGTCAGAAGAGCAGAAAAAGAAATTCACTTAATTAGTTCTCCTAATCATAGCTCCACACTCTATAATCACTAAACCTCAATAAAATGTCGTGAAAAGCAGTAACTTAAGGTATATGCATAACTAAGAAGCTATTATATACTGCCCGAGGAAGATGTACAGATGTTGCGAATAACGACATCGTCATCAGCAGGACTGCATTTCTCGCATTATGTTAGTGTGCACTATTCCCCTCCATTATGTTAGTGTGTTTCTTTATTAATTAAAGCAAGGGAGAACTAGGCCTCAGTCGAACTCCCTCCCTTTTTTTTATGAAGAGATTAGGCATGTACGACAAAATCATGGGTTGATGTATGAAGAAAGCATCGCTTTATGATTGAAGAACTCATAATTCAAGGTAGTTCACAATTGTTTTTTCTTAAATTAAAGGAAGTTCGGCCTTAGGCTACTCTTCTAGACTTGTATGGAATAAAAGAAATGTACAAGTGAAGAGAACTAGTGCCCATGGGATCCCCCGAATCCCATAGAGCAAGGGAAGATTTTAGATAGCCTGAAATGCATTACATAGAAGGTTTATCACCCTCTCATCACCCTCATGCCGGGCCCACTTGGGTTTTAGCTTGTTTTTAATCAAATGGAGCACTTGATGATGCCTAAAGGGGGGGAGGGGGGAGGCGATGGGGAACGGGGGGAATTCTTACAGTTAGTGATTCTTTTTCTGAGAAGGAAAATCTACTTCTCAATCGACCACTCCTTGGGGGGGGGGGTGTCACCAAAGTTATAAGCACATCTTTCCTGCGAGATCTTCCATAGGACCTCCCCTCTAATGGCGTTCCAAAGAGTCATGGAGCAACCGATCACTTTGTTGGGAAGAAATGTCCAATTGGTCAAGGATTGGTCAAATTTATCCATTGTTTACAACATGAATAGCTCTATTTATTAGTGCTTGTAGAAACAAGGGTGTTCCATGCTAGAAGCAAACACATAGAGGTACACTATGATTAGATTAGAGAGAAGGTGTTGGCTAAAGAAGTTCAAGTGCAATATATAAGTACAAAGATAGCAAAGTAGATGCCTAAATGGCTGGTGCAGACCATACAGGATAGCAAAGTAGATGCACAACTATCATATTGTACTTGTTTAGGATCGCACAATGCTTCTTTTGCATCAGAATGCTATGCAATGGCTACCT
>CM035406.1:191109909-191117409 GCA_020310875.1 Ceratopteris richardii
TCGAAATTACCTGTGCCCGAAAAAAGGTCTAGGACCCAGTCATCATCATTGGAGAATAGTTGAAGCAATCTCATTATGAGCTTTTGTGGCTTCTGATAGGGGTTAACCAATGTCATGTCCCCAACTACATGACGAAGTTTCTTGGTAACGGCTGGGAACATGAGCACATTTGAGATCCCATTCTCATTGCAATGCTCCCTGACTCTCATTTTGCTTACTTCATCATAATAGCCAACTGTAATGCATTCAGTGGAGCTCACAAACTTATGCAAAGGAGTGTGATTGACGTTTGTCTTCACCCTGCCAACAAGAACTATAAGTCACAGAGAGCATCATTAAAGCCATGGAGATAGAAAGAAGATTACTTACCACGTGAGGCACTTCACAGCATGACATCTTGCCTTCAGAGCAGTTGAAACAGAAAAAGACTGGTCTTTGCTATGGAAAATTACTATCCTCCAAAGAGGAGACATAGTCAACTCTGCAAAATCAGTGACCATCTTCCGAATCTGAGGGTGTTTGAAGGGTTCATCGTCATTAACTGATCCCAACATCCTAAATCCATAGGGTATGTCTGCTATGAGAAGGGAGAAATGCTTTCTAGGCACAACAGAACAAATGTTATTTACATCACTACAGAATACATTGTAATATACAGGCCTAAGGGGGTCTAGGGGATTGGAGAAACATTTCATATCAGGTTCATCATCAAAATCCATCTCCTTGGCTTTCAGTCTAGATTTCTCATGCCTTGCTCTTTGAATGTGAGCCAGGAATGCAAGGGGGCAATCATCTAGTAGCTCTACAAACTTACTTTTCTTTGGTTTCTGTAGAATAAAGTGGAAAGACAATTAAATGAGCTCTTCAATACAACAAACAAAACATAAGGAATCGATGCATGGCATCAATTTCGTGTGTGGGTAGATGTCAGGCATCGACTTTCTACTGAAAGTCGATGCCTGGCATCGACTTTGGGACATAAGTCGATGCCTGGCATCGACTTATGCCACGAGGTCGATGCCAGGCATCGACTTATGCCCCCAAGTCGATGCCAGGCATCGCCTTATGCCAGGAGGTCGATGCCAAGCATCGACTTTTGGCAGCAGGTCGATGCCAGGCATTGAATTTAGCAGTAAGTCGATGCGAGGCATCGAATTCCTACTAAAAGCGTGGCATCAAATTGGTTAGGTGAATCAAGGCATCTAACTAATAGCAAACCAGGCATGACCTTTGAAAGAGAACCTACCCAATCACGAAACAGGATCAAATATTCTGATAAAGCTTTGTAGGATGATGTGGTTGGATAGTCTGCTTGGACCTCTGTCCAAGAAAAGCAACCCAACCTCTTCATCATCACCTCTTGAATCTTCATGTATACTTTATGACTATAGTCACAGAAATCAAAAAGAGACTAGGTTAGACCAGAAACATTGGAGGAGGGAAAAAGGATCTGAGAATAACATACATACTTATTGAGCTTAGTCACCATCTCCTGCAAGTTTAACTCCTTGGAGATTACCCTTGACAAAGTTGATATAATCAATGTATCATCCTTGATTCCTTGAAGGGCCCTCCATGGTGTCAGCTTCATGTCCTCAAGATCCTCTTCAATTGAGAGGTCAACTTTCCTTCCCTTTCCCTTCAGATCAACCTGTGGGTCTGGCCTCGACTTCCATTGCTTCTGGCCCTTGACCTCCTTGTTCTCCCACATTGTGAAAATTTTATCCTGCAGATCCCAGATCTCATTTGTTCTGAATGCCAGTTGAAACCATGGATCATATTTCCTCAAAGCATCAAACTTTCTATTCTCATCCAGTGCAATTCCAACCTCAATAAGGCATTGCTTTCGTAGATTGGGATGTATTCTTCCTTCCTTCACGAGACAATCTTCATATTCATGGTGGAAGAACCGAATTCTCTCTATGGAGGATATTTTTTGCCTGTAGTCATTGTCATTGTTGTGATCCCAAGCAAGAAGCTTGGCTTCCTCAGTTGTAAGACCAGCATATATCTTGCACTCTGCATACCTAAAGAAGAATGTGGTAGGGTGCTCCTTCACTAGCTGTCTGCGGGCCTCTGCAGAGTGTGAACCTCCAATCACATAATAAGTATAATCCTCAAACAAACCCTCATTGAACTCCTCCACAGAGCTGCACTCATTTCGATCCACCATGACAAGGAATGGCACAACAGTAGCATGAGGATTTATTTTTATTTTCTTCTTAAGATTCTACACGTGCAAATTGTGTGGCTCCCTGATCTCAAGGGGCCTCCTCCCTGTGACTGGATCTATTGGTGGCCTATGGATGATATTGATTGGCAGGTGGAACAATTGCCCCTTCTTCACAACTTTTCTTCTAGCTATGTCCTCCCTCATCTTGTTCTGCTCAGTACCAAGAACACCCGAGGCAAGCTCTCCACTAGGTGCAACTATTATATCCTCAGAGCTAGAGCTTGAGTCAGAAGACTCCTCTTCTGCAATTCTCTTCTTTTTCTTCTGGAACTTCTTCTGCACACTCTGCTTACCCCTTGCCTTTATAGGGGTTGTCATCTTCTGTTGTGTTGGCATGATGTTGCCCTGGATCCATGGCATCAAGTCCTTGATAAGATTCACTGAGTCCCTGCATATCTCTGCAAGCCCATCTGGAACACGACACTTTGGGCACAAGAAATCCATCTTGCATATAACATTTCTTACACCTTTCAATGTCTCTACCAGGAAAAGGAGGTTGTCTGAATCCTCATCTTCATAATCCATTTTGTACACAAGGTCATACTGAAAACCCTGTGTTGTCGTGATCTTTCCTCTCCCATATGCCCCTGCGAACACAAGAAGGACTGCATTCTTTTCTTCAACATACTGAAGGCACCACTCCAGATTTGTCATGTCTCGCAGTGGACGATTTGTCCTTAAGACCTCTGCGTCCCTCGACCTATCCTTCATAGTTGTATCATCCTCATGAATTTTGATGCTACTTTGTCCACCAGAGGATATTCCAACCGGGTTGCCGACCTTCTCAGAGGATAAGGATGCAATAATTTTCTTTGATTTTGCTTGGTGACCAATGCCTTTGTCACGTTGCTGATCACCAGATCTCATGGTCACTCTCAGCTTCTTGAAGGGCCTCTTGCTCTTGGACTCCACATCCCTGAAGGCGCTTGGAAATATCAGCTCATACGTTATTGTGTTTTTCAAAGGTCCAAGTCGATGCTAGGCATCAACTTTTAAGTGCAAGTCGATGCCAGACATCGAGTTTGTGTGCAAGTCAATGCCCGACATTGACTTGAGGGTGCAAGTCGATGCCTGGCATCGACTTGCACCCTCAAGTTGATGCCGGGCATTGACTTGCACACAAAGTCGATGCCTGGCATCGACTTGTACTTAAAAGTCGATGCCTGGCATCGACTTGCACCTAAAAGTCGATGTCTGGCATCGACTTGACCCTAAAAGTCGATGCCTGGCATCGACTTTGCACCCTAAAGTCGATGCCTGGCATCGACTTTCAGGCCAAATTCGATGCCAGGCAAGTCGATGCCATGCATCGACTTGAGGATGCAAGTCGATGCCAGGCATCGACTTTTAGGTGCAAGTCAATGCCAGGCATCGACTTGAGGGTGCAAGTCGATGCCAGGCATCAACTTGAGGGTGCAAGTCGATGCCAGGCATCGACTTGAGGGTACAACTCGCTGTGAGGCAGCGACTTACACCCTCAAGTCGATGCCTGGCATCGATTTGCACCCTCAAGTCGATGCCTCGCATCGACTTGCACCCTCAAGTCGATGCCTGGCATCGACTTGCACCTAAAAGTTGATGCCTGGCATCGACTTGAGGGTGCAAGTCGATGCCAGGCATCGAGTTGTAACCGCATTGGATCTATATTTTAGGAGCTAAGAAAAATAAAAACCTAGAAAGCAGACTATTTACTCAAACATACAAAAGGAATCTTTTAGGAATCTTTTTTTGTGGTATGATTTGTCTACCTCTTGGTACTCTTGCCAACATTCTTCTTCTCCATGAGAGTTTCCTTGCTGGTGTGCTGAGCTCTGTGCTCCATGGCTGTCTGTGTTGTGTTGCTCTCTCTTGCTCGTGGATTTTGAAAATGAGAATGATCTCCTCCTCTGCTATTTATAGGCAATTGGGTAACTTGAACCAGAGACTAACTGGATCTAACTGAATGAATCGAGTTGCTAACTATATTTGTCAACTTATCTAACCAGGAAATGCCACTCACACAAATAGGTTGTTTCACCTCAACTTTAATGAAATATTCATAGAACCTTGCAACTATTTATATGCATTTGCATGGAATGTACACTTCAATGGCAAGAGTATGGTATGTACATGAGGAAGTCTACTCTCATGTATAAATTGTTTCTTAGAATCTCTTGCTTGGGAAAAAATCAAGTCTAAGTTGTGTTGAATATGGGAGATTAATGACATCTTTATAGTGTTATCCTTCTCACTTCAGTTCATATTCACATTTATCTTGTAACACATTGTTGAAAAGGAAAATCAATGTATGAATAAACGTTCAACAAAGAACTTTGGGGTAATTTCGACAAAATAGGATGGTAATTTCAACAAAATAGCTTGGTAATTTCAAACGTCACTCATTGTCTTTGCATCCAACGTTCGGAGAAATCGTAGATTCAAAATCCATTTGAAAATCTTTTGTAACAAGCATATACTTAATTATTACATATAATTCTTACATATAGTTTCCCATATACTTCTTACATATAGTTTTTCGTGTACCTCTTTTACACATAATTCTTTTTTAATATACTTTCATCTACCTCTTTGAGATCTAGCCAAGACCACAATAAAACCTAATCCTTGAAATCTTAACCAAAGGTAAAATTTCTTCTTGTATAGTCTTCAATGGCACTACTCCAAACAATTTTAATATCTAATCCAGTTGGAACTCAACTTGGATATATTTTGATTCACTCATAATGCTAAGACTCAATGACTCATATCTAGTTAGAAATCGACTATGTATCTCATCTTTCAAAAGTGAATCAAATCTTTGGTTCCCTTATTAGTGTATATTTGAGTAATTAAGTAATTTGATGTTTAATGTAATTTAATGTACTTTAATGAACTTTTGATTTCATATCTTCTTGATGTGAAATTTGATGTGAAATTTGATGTGACATTTTCACTTGATCTCGGATTTCTACTTATTTAAAAAGGTCATTCATCTTCAGTCTTCTGTGAACTAAGTGAAGATGAGCTCAATCTTTTCTGTGGATGCTTGGGCATCAGCTTCCTCTCCTCATATTGATATAGTTTCGGATTCATTGTTCTCAGTTGACCCTTTCCACAGAAGTGATGATCCCTATGGTTTAGAACGTGCTGATGATTCTATGTTTTCTATTGAGTCATTTAAGTTATCCAATTCACAGTGCAATGCTGCTCAACCAAATGCACCTCTTGATCTCCCATCTGATCCAACCATTGATCTCCCTTCTGACTCAAGTGCATGTGGAGCAACGGAAAAGAAAAGCAAGCTCAATCTACGATTTAAAAGAAGGCCTCGTGAAGTAAGTCAAAAAAGATTTAAATTTCTTACTTTAGATAGACAGATTGCATTGGATATTGTGAAGCATTGTTGTGGTTTGAAATGTTTGTACAATTTAGGAATGAAGAAACTAAAGCACCTAAGAGAAAAATTCCTCCATTTAGATAGTGAAAGCAAGGATATATACCTTGTTTCTCGCATGCAAATGATTGAGGATAACATGTCAGTAACACGTGTTGCTTTTGAATATTTCTTTAGTCAAGGGATGCTATGTTGTAGGGCTGCATTTAAAATTGCAATGGGTGTGGGAAATTTTAGAATACATAGGGTTCAACAGGGGCTTTTGAATGGGGATCTCATTTTGGATATGTTCCATGTTGGGTCCAAAGGATCTGTTGGATGTCATGCAATGAATTGGATGATGAACTATTTTAGCTTGCATTGTGAGGTTATGCCTACAACTGGAAGGTTGCACTTGTCAGATAACTTTACTCGTCCAGAGGTATTTCAAATATATAGAGAAGACATGGAAAATAGAACTGAGAAGTATGTGTTGTATCATCACTTTACTCGATTATGGAAGGAAGAGTTTAACAATGTGTCTATTCCTCGTAAAGTTAGAATGGGTGAATGTTCAGTTTGCGCCACGTTGAAAAACATGGCAAAAGGGGCTACAAAACCACAAGAAAAAGAATAGTTTTAAAAACCTTCTTAACAACCATCGTGAGAGTCAAACTTTAGAGAGAAAGAAAGCAATTCATCATCGAAGTAAAGCACTCAGAAATCCGGAGCGTTATATGTGTTTGTTGATCGATGGTATGGATTAAAAAAAAAACCTGTTTGCCACATTTTTATCGCATCCCTAAGGACATTGGAGATGAAGTCCTTGTGCAAATGCATTTGGTTGGTGCTTTGGTATACAATGGAACTGTAATGTCCAAGGTTTTCTTCACATATCTGAATGTGCATAATGATCCAAACCTTACAGTTATTGTCATTCATCGTGTTTTGCAATCATGGAAGGGTCTTTTGCCACCAACTCTATATTTGCAACTTGATAATATTGCAAGAGAGAATAAAAATTCTACAGTCTTTGGATAATTAAGCATGCTTGTTGAAAAACAGGTATTTCAGAAGGTTAAGGTAAATTTCCTTCTGGTTGGCCACACTGATGATCACATTGATCAAATGTTCAGTACTTTCTCTAAGAAGTTGGCACGTAACAATGCTTTTACTCTTTCAATTTTATGTGAGCAGATTTCAGAAGCATATACTCCAAAACCAGAAGTTCAACACCTCACACAGATTTATAACTTTAAGCACTTTTGCTCAATGGGCCTTGATAACAGTGCTAAGGTTTTGGCTCCATTGCACAATATTAGTTTCAACCATGTATTCTTGATGAGGAGGGTTGATGAAATAACCCTTTTATTTGCAAAGCAGTATTCATCTTCCCTTGGGTGGGAGCCTAAAGAGGGATGCAAATTCTTATTGTAGGTGCCTAATTTGTCTACAGTGTATGGTGCAGAACAATCACCATATGAAGATAAAAACAATACAGAAAGATGTGGAAAATGTGGTTGATCAAAGTAAAAGCTGGATGCATGCACTCATTGAAAAGAAGAGACATATTGAGCGTGCAAAAAAATATGCTGGAGATCAAGATGTATCTTGGTGGGAGGACTTTTTCAATCATCAAGAAGAGATTATACAATACACAATTGCAGGTCACTGGCCAGTTGATGTTCCATTCACATGGGATTTTTGTACACAAAGATCTGTGAATGTGGCCCAAGCATGTAATGCAGATGCACTTCAAAGTTTTATACATCCACCAGAAAGAAATATTTATGTAGGCCCAAGGATGACAAAACAGGCAGAAGCAAGATGGCAAGGAAATTTAATAGAGGTAAATGTTGGAACACTTATTGCAGTACTTGCTGATGGTGATGAGGCTACCGGACCGTTTTGGATT
>CM035406.1:191122409-191137409 GCA_020310875.1 Ceratopteris richardii
TTTCTTTGCAAGTGACAAACCAATTTCATGGTCTTCAAAGAAGGAACCTACTCTTGCTTTGTCTTCCACGGACGTAGAGTATAGAGGACTAGCTAATGCCACACAAGAAGCAATTTGGATTAAGCTATTGTATACAGTATTGGGCTTATATACTAGGTCTCCAATAATCTTTGGAGATAATACAAGTGCTCTTCACCTTGCAGCCAATCCTATCTATCATGCTAGGACCAAACACATAGAGGTCCATTATCATTATGTGAGCGAGAAATTTATAAGCAAGGACATTCAACTTACCTATGTATCAACAAACATGCAATGTGCAGATTTGTTGACTAAAGCTTTGGATGGAACAAAACTTTGCAAGTTCAAATCCATGATTGGATTGCAAGATATACTTGAAGATTGAAGATGAAGACTTAAGCCAAAATGTTTGGCTTGAGGGGGAGCTGTTGGTGTAATTTGCAAGCCTACACATTTGGCTCAAAGGATGCATTAAAGTCTACACATATATGAAGAAGCATAGGAACATATGCTAGTGGTTAATTACCACTTTACCTCATTGTAAAAGTCAAATTGACTTAGAATCTTTTGTAATCACCTACCAAAGTGAGTCACGGAAAAAGTAGTTCATTTGATTGAAGGAATATCTCAGCATTTAGGAGCTTGATCATAAGGAGCCAAAATTTGAATTTGAATTCAAATCTTTGTTCATTACATATAAAAAGTGAACATGAAAAATTGCGGGTAGGGAGATCATTCCCGAGCCTCATTCTACTGATTTTGAGTGTGTGTGAGGACTATACTATAGCCTACACCTATCTACACCATTAGGCAATGTTGTTCATGCCAATGGGATTGTATACAAGTGTTCATTAATAGATACATTTACATCATTCATCTCTGAGTTCTCTGTTAGTCTACTCAAAAGTCTGTCAACTTGTCAAGGGCATATCTCGATCAATTCTTCACCACATTCAGTGATACAAAGCTTGTTGGATTCAGCTCAAAGTCGTCTGCATGTTGTCAAAGTTTGAAGTAATTTTATTCAGCCATTTCAGAGAAATCTGCATCGAAGTGAACTCTGGTCATTTTCTGCTACAGTCCTAAAAAGTCGGGGGTATAGCTAAACTTACTAAATTGATTTCTCTTAGCATAATTTATCTTTTTACATCATTCCACTTGCAAATTGTAGCTTATTGAGCTAATTAAATATGCCTAGAAGGAATTTTATCAATTTCTACTGTGCTGGTCACACTGAGTAAAACATCCAACAAGTGTCAAGACATAAATAGAAGGTTTTCTTGAGTTTGTGAACTTCAAAGTTATCTGTTTTGGTTCAATCATTACACACATCACTTCCAAAGTACAGAGGCCATTTTTTGGTATTATTGGAAAGCTAAGAAGGTCTACTTATCAAGACTGAAGCAAAAGAGGGCTGGTACAAAGCAGGAGTAGCAGTACCTACTCAGCCTCTTGGAGCATCCATCCATCTTTCCCAACATTGGTATCAGAGCAATAGAGGTAAAATGGGAGATGGTTTTCCTTCATTTATTGATAAATTGGACAGGAACAACTATCAATCTTGGTCTGTAAGGATGAAGACCTACTTACAAGGAAGGAGTCTCTATGGATACATCTCAGGAGATGAGGAATTGCCCTCATTCAAAGCAAGAGGATTGCCAACCAAGGAAGAACAAGAAAAACTCAACACATGGTGTGCTAAGGATGCATTGGCAAGGTCATATTTACTCAACTCTCACTGACTTTCTTTTTCCACATATCAGAAATTATAAGACATCCAAAGAAACTTGGGAAACCTTGTCATCATACTTTTCTTCCAATACAAGGGCTAGGAGAAATTAGTTGTGGATTGAATTCACAACACTAAGGAAGCAACCTAAGCAAGTTGTTTCAGAATTTGTGACCAAGATCAAAGATGTTGCAGATTAGTTAGCAAGCATAGGAGAAGAAATTGAAGAAGAAAAAATTGTAAGGCAAGTGATCAATGGAATCAAGGCTGATGAGAAATGGGAAAGCTTCACCACTACAATGGATCTCTACATGGACATGCACACTCCAGATCTTACAACTCTCATGGGACAACTATTTACACATGAAGCAAAGCTCACCAAAAATGGAGATACATCCAAAGGTAATAACTCTTCTGCCCTATACACTTATAAGAAGTCTAAAGATAAAGGCAAGAGCAAAAAAATGGAAGATGAAGGCTCTACCTCCTAAGCCAACTATGAAGGGAGAGGTAGATCTTCAAGAGGAAGGGGCAGAGGAGGTAAGCAAGGTAGGGGGAGACCCTATAACTCATCACCATGCAACATTTGTGGTTTATCAAATCATACTACAGATGAGTGTTTCAGGAATTACAAAAATCAGAGAGGAAGAGGCTACCAAAGAGGTGGATACTCACAATCAAGAGGAAGGTTCAACCATCACCAAGGCCACAACAATAATTAAAACAACAATTTCAACAACAATTACAATGGCAACTACCAAGGAGGATTCAAAACCAGAAAGGACTACAACAACTACACAGAGGAGGAGGATGACTCTCTTCTAATCATGAACATGACTTCAAAGTCAGGTACAAATGATGACCACCTATTCTACATTGACTCAGGGTGCTCAAATCATGTGGCTGGCAATGTGGCACTACTCTCTGATCTTGAGGAGCCAAAAGGTAAACATCAAGTCCAAATAGGTGATGATACAAAGCATTCAGTAGTTAAAGTTGGAAATGTTAAGACTTGTGATGGTAATCAGAATTTGTTGAGCAGGGTACTCTATGTACCAACCATTACCAAAAATTTGGTGAGTGTTGGTTAGATTGTGGAGAAAGGTTTGCAGGTCATATTCAATCAATATGGAGCATATGTGGAGGACCCAAGACATGGGTTCAAGAGGATTGCTAAAGGAGAAAAATCAGGTATACTTTTCACTTTGGAGTTGGAAGATACAAAGAATATTGCACTATACAGTTATAAAGATCAAACACTTTCAGAGCTTGAGATTTGGCACAAAAGATAAGGTCACATAGGAGAAAGAACCTTGAAACAAATGTGCAGGGATCAATGTGTGTTTGGGATACCTAATGTATCCAAACAACATATGATTTACAATTGTGGTGCTTGTCAATTTGGTAAGTCTCACAGGTTACCCTTCTCCAAGAAAGGATATATGCATGAAGACTACCTAAAGCATGTACACACAGATGTTTGGGGACCTAGCAAACACCCCTCAGTCTCAAGTTCAAGGTTCAGGTTCAAGATTTAAATAAAAAAGGTTCAGGTTTTATAATCCTACCAATAAGGGATTTATGGTAAGCAGAGATATGATCTTTGATGAAAATGATTCTTGGTATGAGAATGAATGCAGGAAGGTCAAACTACCCTATGATTTGGAAGAGGAATTTCCAAAACTTGCAAAGGAGGAACCTATTCAGAATGAAGCCTCAAGTTCAGATGATGAAGACACTATCAACCTTGAAGAATTCAAGGCATGGAAGTCCAAGGGAAAAATGAAGATGAAGAAGCTTGAAGACATACCTGAATCTTCAACTCAATCAATCAAAAGATCTCAAAGAGAAAGCAAGAAACCTATCAGATATGGGTATGATACATCTCTTGTTACTAAACATTCTGTTTATCTTGCCAAAGATTTGTCAAATGAAGAACCAGGATCATATGAAGAAGCAATAACCAAATCAGAATGGAAAGAAGCTATGAATGAGGAGATTGAAGCACTCAAGGAGAGTGACACATGGGAGTTAGTACCCAAGAAGGATTCTATGAAGGTAATAGGATCCAGATGGATCTATAATTTTTTTTTTTTTTTTAAAGGAAGTTCGGCATTAGCCTACTCTCTCGGACTTGAATTAAATAAAGAAAAGTACAAGAGAAGAGGACTAGTGCCCACGGGACCCCCCAAATCCCAGAAAGCAGGGGAAGCTTTTACAGAGCTTAGATGACATTACAAAGAAGGTTAATTACCCTCTCATCACCCTCATGTGGAGCCCACTTGGGTTTAAGCTTGTTAGATCAAAAGGAGTACTTGATGATGCCTAAAGGGGGGGGGGGGGGGATTTTTTACAGTTGACAACCCTTTTGCCAAGGAGGAACAGCGATTTCTCAATTGACCACTCCTTGGGGGAGTCACCGAAGTTGAAAGCACATCTTTCCCGCCAAATTTTCCATAGGACCTCCCCTCTGATGGCGTTCCAGAGAGTCGCGGAGCAGCCGATCGCTTCTCCCAGCAAGGCTTACTGCCAACTGAGACGTTTTTGAAGTCTAATTCTCTTTCCAACCACCTGCCAGAGTCTGTTGGAGTTGGGGCAGGTAAAGAAGATGTGTGAAACATCTTCGATAGACCGATAGCAGCATTTGCACTAGGGAGGGATCCCACAAATTTTGCTAGCCTTAAGGTTGGTCCAGATTCCATGATGAAGAATTTGCCATAAGAGGACATACTTTTTTATTTCTATGAGGGGGTGCCAGATAGCCATGAACTTCATGTCCCACCGAAGCCGCGTCCATGACAGGCACCACTTTTTGTTGAGGTTAACCTGATAGTCGATCGTTTCTTTGATGTTCGGGATTTTTGATAGGCTATTCCCATTGTGCCATTTGAGACCAAGCGAGCTCGACATGTCGTGTCCCATGAGAAGTCGAACTTTGTGTCGGTCCCAGGCGAGACATCTGCTTTGCAAAGTGTTCCATTCTTCATGCGAAATGTTGATGCTAGGGTCAATATCCTCAAAGTTGATACAGCGGTTGGTGTCTTGTTTCCAGAGATGTTTCCATTTTTTGAAGCCTTTGTTCCGTAGCTTCTTGGCATTTTGAATATTCCAAGATTCCACACTCCGGATGCCATGGATCGAAAACCAGATAGAGTCGTTTTGTCTGATACCGGCAGCCCACTTCCAATCTTCACTTATTCTTGTGAAGCTTTTGACTTTATTCCAACCCTTCCAAAGGGAGCACACCAGATTAGAGCCTTTCGGGAAGACGGGGATTGGGGAAAACAGCAAGGTCAAGATGTCAAGATTCTTCCAATTTGGGAAACCCATGAGTGCCAACTCATTCTTGTTTCTGAAGATCAACTTGGCCCACGAGGCCTCCCCGTTGCACCAAGCCTTAATCATCCATTTGGCCGACAATTTGTTAGCCATGCACCCAATGTCCAAGATACCAAGTCCCCCACTATCTCTATGGCTGGTGCAGATGGACCATTTGATTTTAGGCACCCCCCTCCTATTGTGGTCGCCCGTCCAAAGGAAGTTTCTACAAAGACTATCCAGTTTGGACAGATCTTGCTCTTTCGGTCTCCAACAAGAAAGGAAATAAATGGTAGATGATAAGAGGAACGTGTTGATAACCATAGCACGACCAGCAAGATTGATTTGCATACCTCTCCAATAATTAAGCTTGTTTTTGAGTTTGGCAAGCACCCAGTTCCACCGCTGTTCCATAGAGATGCCAAACCCCAAGGGAATCCCAAGAAGCCGAAAAATTTGGCCCTGCGGAATGATTTGACAGCCATGATCAATGAGAAGGTCAGGCTGTGACCCACCAATAGCTCTAAAGGCGGTCTTAGAGTGGTTGATTATGGAACCAGAGGCTTCACAAAAAGTAGCAAGACACTTCCAGAACGTCTCTAGGCTGTTGGTGCATATCAAGCCTTCACACATTGGCTTGGAATCTTGGAACCTTGGAAGATGGACTTGGAACCCTTGAAGGATATCTCTACATGAAGGATAAAGCATAGGAACTCATACTTATGAGTTATTATCTTTTACTCATTGTAAAAAGGTCTATATGACTTGGCATTCATTTACATCACACCTAATTGATTAAGTCGTGGATTTTTGGGTGGAATGATTGGAGAGAATATCTCCTTAATTCTAGAGTAGAGAATATAGGAGATTTGAATTTGAATTCAAATTCAAATCTCAACTCATTCTCTATAAAAGACACAATCAAAAAGTCGCGGTTAGTCCTGCCACTCTAGCTCACTCCCCGAGGCATATTTTTCCTTGTAACTCATTGTGAGTGAAGGCTACTCTATTGCCAACACCACAATACCTCATTTAGCTTTGCTTGGCAAGCTAATGAGATTGTACAAACACATTTATCAATAGAAGTATACATTCATCATCTCTGCTTTGTCTGAGTGTTCTACTTCAAGTCTGTCAACTTCAAAGAAGCATTTCTCTGGATCTACTGAACCAAATCAAGTGTTCTATAGCTCATTGGAACCAGCTCAAAGTCTACTACAAGCATACAAAATCTCAAAGAATTTCATTCAGCCATTTGGGAGAAATCTGCTTCGAAGTGCACACTGGTCTGTGTCTGCAGAGTTCCTGAAAAGTCGGGGGTGATTATAATTTTGCTAAACTTATTTCTCAGTGCATAGTTTATCAATTGAAGTGATTTCACTTGTGATTGGTAGCTTACTAAGGTACATTAATACTCCCAAAAGGAATTGTTCCAATTTTAAGTGTGCTGGACACACTGAGTAAAAGTCTGAGCAGGTATCACTACAGGAATAGAAAGTTTTTTGCTTGATTTTTGAAGTACAAGTTATCTGTTTTGGTTTGATCATTACCCAAACCATTTCCAAAGTACATATATGGTTTCTTTGTGTCATTTGGAAGCTAAGAAAGTATACTAAGCATATCTGAAGAGAAAAGAGGGCAGGTGTGAAGCAGGTTTTGCAGCACCAACTGATTTCCTGAGTGCATCCATCCATCACTCTCAACAGTGGTATCAGAGCATAGAAGGTAAACATGGGTGATGGTTTCCCTTCCTTCATTGACAAATTGGACAGAAACAATTATCAGGCTTGGTCCTTAAGAATGAAGACCTATCTACAAGGGAGAAGTCTATTTGGATACATATCAGGAGATGAGGAGTTGCCCTCATTCAAGACTAGAGGACTACCTACAAAGGATGAACATGAAAGGCTCAACCAATGGTGTGCAAAGGATGCTTTGGCAAGGTCTTATCTCTTAAACTCTATATCTGACTTTCTTTTACCTCATGTAAGAAACTGTAAGACTTCCCAAGAGACTTGGGAAACCTTGTCAAATTATTTTTCTTCCAACACAAGGGCTAGGAAGAACCAATTATGGATTGAGTTCACAACCCTTAGGAAGCAGCCCAAGCAATCAGTCTCAGAGTATGTGACAAAGATCAAAGATGTGGCAGACCAACTAGCAAGCATTGGAGAGGAAATTGAAGAGGAGCAAATAGTCAGGCAAGTGACAAATGGACTCAAGGCAGATGATAAGTGGGAAAGTTTCACCACTGCAATGGACCTCTACATGGACATGCATACCCCTGATCTCACAACACTTATGGGCCAACTATTTACACATGAAGCAAAGTTCACCAAGGCTGGAGATCAGTCAAAAGGTAATAACCCCTCTGCTCTCTATACTGATAAGAAAGTTAAAGATAAAGGCAAGAAGAAACAGGATGAAGAAGGCTCTACCTCTCAAGCTAATTATGCAGGGAGAGGTAGGTCATCTAGAGGAAGAGGCAGAGGAGGTAAGTCAGGTAGGGGGAGACCCTACAACTCATCACCTTGCAACATCTGTGGGTTGTCCAATCATACCACAGATGAATGCTACAAGAACTACAAAAATCAGAGAGGAAGAGGCTACTCAAGAGGCGGATACTCTCAAGGAAGAGGCAGATTCAACCAACATCAAAGCTACAATGGGTACAACAACCAATACAACAACAACTACAACAACAACCACAATGGAAGCTACCAAGGTGGATTCAGAAATAGAAGAGATTACAACAACTACACAGAGGAGCAGGATGACTCCTTATTGATCATGAACATGACCTCCAAGATAGGTACAAATGATGATCATTTATTTTACATTGACTCAGGATGTTCTAACCATGTAGCTGGCAATGTGGCACTACTTTCTGATTTGGAAGAGCCCAAGGGCAAACATCAGGTACAAACAGGTGATGACACTAAACACTCTGTTGTCAAAGTTGGAAATGTGAAGACATGTGATGGTAACCAGAATCTATTAAGCAGGGTACTCTATGTACCAACAATAACTAAGAATTTAATGAGTGTTGGTCAGATTGTGGAGAAAGGTTTGCAGGTCAGATTCACACAATATGGAGCATATGTGGAGGATCCAAAACAAGGACAAGGTTTCAGAAGGATAGCCAAAGGGGAGAAATCAGGTAGATTATTTACATTTGAGCTAGAAGATTCCTAGGTCTTGAATTGATCTACACAAACTCAGGTATATACATCACTCAAAAGAAGTATGTACAGGATATGGTCAAGAAGTTTGGTTTGCAGGATGCTAAGGTATCTACTACTCCAATGGAGGTTAACCAAAAGCTAAGTGCTCATGAAGGAGAAGAAATCAAAGACATTACAGGATACCAAAGTATGGTGGGTAGTTTGAACTATGCTACCTTGACAAGAATTGACATAGCATATGGAGTAAGTGTGCTTAGTCAATTCATGCACAAACCAAGGGTACCTCACTTAGAGGCAGCCAAGAAGATCTTGAAGTACCTCAAGGGAACTCAAAGTCATGGTTTGTATTTTCCTTATACATCAGATATTGACATAAAGGTTTACTCAGATGCAGATTGGGCAGGATGCAAGGATGATAGGAGAAGTACCTTAGGTTATATTTGTTTTGCAGGGGATAAGCCCATCTCTTGGTCAGCTAAGAAGCAACCTACAGTGGCATTGTCATCCACTGAAGCAGAGTATAGAGGGCTTGCAAATGCTACTCAAGAAGCTATCTGGTTGAAGCTTCTATATACAGAGTTAGGTCTATTCACAAGACCACCTATCATATTTGGAGATAGCACTAGCTCTCTTCACCTTGCAACAAACCCAATTTATCATGCCAGAACAAAGCACATAGAGGTTCATTACCACTATGTGAGAGAGAAATTGCTAAGTAAAGATATACAATTGACATATGTATCTACTAATATGCAATGTGCAGATTTACTTACCAAGGCATTGGATGGAAACAAGCTATGCAGATTCAAGTCTATGATTGGATTGCAGGAAGTAATTGAAGAATGAAGAAGAAGACTTAAGCCAAAGTGTTTGGCTTGAGGGGGAGCTGTTGGTGCATATCAAGCCTTCACACATTGGCTTGGAATCTTGGAACCTTGGAAGATGGACTTGGAACCCTTGAAGGATATCTCTACATGAAGGATAAAGCATAGGAACTCATACTTATGAGTTATTATCTTTTACTCATTGTAAAAAGGTCTATATGACTTGGCATTCATTTACATCACACCTAATTGATTAAGTCGTGGATTTTTGGGTGGAATGATTGGAGAGAATATCTCCTTAATTCTAGAGTAGAGAATATAGGAGATTTGAATTTGAATTCAAATTCAAATCTCAACTCATTCTCTATAAAAGACACAATCAAAAAGTCGCGGTTAGTCCTGCCACTCTAGCTCACTCCCCGAGGCATATTTTTCCTTGTAACTCATTGTGAGTGAAGGCTACTCTATTGCCAACACCACAATACCTCATTTAGCTTTGCTTGGCAAGCTAATGAGATTGTACAAACACATTTATCAATAGAAGTATACATTCATCATCTCTGCTTTGTCTGAGTGTTCTACTTCAAGTCTGTCAACTTCAAAGAAGCATTTCTCTGGATCTACTGAACCAAATCAAGTGTTCTATAGCTCATTGGAACCAGCTCAAAGTCTACTACAAGCATACAAAATCTCAAAGAATTTCATTCAGCCATTTGGGAGAAATCTGCTTCGAAGTGCACACTGGTCTGTGTCTGCAGAGTTCCTGAAAAGTCGGGGGTGATTATAATTTTGCTAAACTTATTTCTCAGTGCATAGTTTATCAATTGAAGTGATTTCACTTGTGATTGGTAGCTTACTAAGGTACATTAATACTCCCAAAAGGAATTGTTCCAATTTTAAGTGTGCTGGACACACTGAGTAAAAGTCTGAGCAGGTATCACTACAGGAATAGAAAGTTTTTTGCTTGATTTTTGAAGTACAAGTTATCTGTTTTGGTTTGATCATTACCCAAACCATTTCCAAAGTACATATATGGTTTCTTTGTGTCATTTGGAAGCTAAGCAAGTGTACTAAGCATATCTGAAGAGAAAAGAGGGCAGGTGTGAAGCAGGTTTTGCAGCACCAACTGATTTCCTGAGTGCATCCATCCATCACTCTCAACAGTGGTATCAGAGCATAGAAGGTAAACATGGGTGATGGTTTCCCTTCCTTCATTGACAAATTGGACAGAAACAATTATCAGGCTTGGTCCTTAAGAATGAAGACCTATCTACAAGGGAGAAGTCTATTTGGATACATATCAGGAGATGAGGAGTTGCCCTCATTCAAGACTAGAGGACTACCTACAAAGGATGAACATGAAAGGCTCAACCAATGGTGTGCAAAGGATGCTTTGGCAAGGTCTTATCTCTTAAACTCTATATCTGACTTTCTTTTACCTCATGTAAGAAACTGTAAGACTTCCCAAGAGACTTGGGAAACCTTGTCAAATTATTTTTCTTCCAACACAAGGGCTAGGAAGAACCAATTATGGATTGAGTTCACAACCCTTAGGAAGCAGCCCAAGCAATCAGTCTCAGAGTATGTGACAAAGATCAAAGATGTGGCAGACCAACTAGCAAGCATTGGAGAGGAAATTGAAGAGGAGCAAATAGTCAAGCAAGTGACAAATGGACTCAAGGCAGATGATAAGTGGGAAAGTTTCACCACTGCAATGGACCTCTACATGGACATGCATACCCCTGATCTCACAACACTTATGGGCCAACTATTTACACATGAAGCAAAGTTCACCAAGGCTGGAGATCAGTCAAAAGGTAATAACCCCTCTGCTCTCTATACTGATAAGAAAGTTAAAGATAAAGGCAAGAAGAAACAGGATGAAGAAGGCTCTACCTCTCAAGCTAATTATGCAGGGAGAGGTAGGTCATCTAGAGGAAGAGGCAGAGGAGGTAAGTCAGGTAGGGGGAGACCCTACAACTCATCACCTTGCAACATCTGTGGGTTGTCCAATCATACCACAGATGAATGCTACAAGAACTACAAAAATCAGAGAGGAAGAGGCTACTCAAGAGGTGGATACTCTCAAGGAAGAGGCAGATTCAACCAACATCAAAGCTACAATGGGTACAACAACCAATACAACAACAACTACAACAACAACCACAATGGAAGCTACCAAGGTGGATTCAGAAATAGAAGAGATTGCAACAACTACACAGAGGAGCAGGATGACTCCTTATTGATCATGAACATGACCTCCAAGATAGGTACAAATGATGATCATTTATTTTACATTGACTCAGGATGTTCTAACCATGTAGCTGGCAATGTGGCACTACTTTCTGATTTGGAAGAGCCCAAGGGCAAACCTTCCCAGATATCTATAATGGTTTCCAAAATTGACCTGCCTTTGATGAAGCCTTTTTGGTCCTCGCTTAGCCACGCTCTCAAGTGGCAAGAGATTCTGTTGGCAATGACTTTGGCGATGATCTTGTATCCTGTTTGGAGCATTGTAATGGGATGCCAGTTCTCTATTTTGTTCTTTTCCCCTTTTTTGTGTACTAACTTGATAATGCCATTGTTGAGACAAGAAGGAAGCGTGCCAAACTTGAGTGCCTCTTGCCAAACCAAATGAAGAGGGGTGGCAACCACCAACTTGAAGGATTTAAAGAAATCATTAGTGAGCCCGTCGGGTCCCGGGCTTTTACCTGAAGGGAGGACATCAATGACCTCAATGATTTCGGCTTCAGAGATAGAGGCATGAAGCAGAGAGTGAAGGTTGAGTGGTATCCTGTGGGGGGAAACCCTAGATATGGCTGCCATACAGTCCCTTCTATGGTGGGAGAGGGGGTTTGAGGTCCCCAGGAGTCTCGTGAAGTGCCCTTCAATGATCCCAAAATTATCTTCTTCTGTATTGCATACATTGCCATTTGCGTCTAGCAATAAGGGGATTGATTCTCTGTTGTGTTTCCTTTTGAGGATACGGCACATCTCTTTGGTGGGTTTGTCGGCTTTGCCAGCCCACCACTCCTTGAAAAAAATTTGCAAATTTTTCCTTTGTATCTCTTCCTCGTATCTCAGCAGCGCTCTGATTTTTCGAAGTCCTTTCTGGGCTTGAGATTTACCTTTGTTCACTTCCTCCTCGAGCCGCCAGAGTCTATGATATAGAGCTTCTCTACGAGCCCGCCGCACAGTCTCTAGCATCTTCCTGGATCTAATCATGATATGTCGTGACTTATCGACCGCACTTCTCCAACACTTGGCTGGGGACAAGCCAGAGGCGAATGCCTCCTTCCACACATCAGAAATTTCTTGATGGACGGAGGGGAGAGAGAAGGAGGGCACACTGGCATGGAACCAAGGAGCCTTACGAATCTTGGTGGGGGGTTGAAAAGTGATGACGATCGGGTAGTGATCAGAGATGGTGAGGTCGGTGCGTTGCGAGAGGGAAGGGTGGCCCCACTGATGAGTAAAACTCTGAGAAATGTAGCATCTATCAAGTCTAGCTTTCCTCAGGTCCTCGCCTGCTTGGAGATTTGACCAAGAAAAGCCATTCGAGTCTTTGAATTTGACCAAATCCAAGTGTAGTTTAGCTTTTGTCCCACGTTTCTTTCTCCCGACTATCGATGACCCTACCCTTGCCCATCCATCTATCCATAGGGTCCTCTACCATGTTGAAGTCACCACAAATAAGCACGTTGTGGGGGAGCGAGTCCAAGGAGGCCCAAGTGTTAAGTCTCTCTAACTCCCCATTAGGGGCATACAAAGAAACTAAAGTAAAACAAAAGGGAGCACCGAAAGAAACAGCAATCCATCGATGGCATTCCTCTTCAATGGAGTTCTCAAGCTTTTCAAACCAGAGTTGATTAATACCGATTACCGTTCCACCGGACCCCCGCTGATGCGCCGTTGAAATCCAAACATGGGTCGAGGAGACATGTCTAAGCCGTTTCTGGAGGTCTTCTCCGTCAATTTTAATCTCTTGAATACATATAAAATCTGGGTTTAGGCTAATGTCGCGAACCCATTGACCAATGATGATCGCTCTTGAGGGGTCGGTTAGCCCTCTAGCATTTAACGAGATGATGATCATTGTCGTAGTGAGCCCTCTTTGCGGGAGGGAGCTTTGTCCTTTCTTTTCTTGGATTCATCTTTCTTTTTCGCTCAGATCGGATCCCGAGTTAGCAATAGGTTCTTGTGGGGGCTTTTCCACGGTAACTCCATAGGTTGTTTTCCTTTGCGGGATGCCTCCTGCTGGGAAGAACTGGGCACCGTTTTCAGCTCCGTTTCCGAACTAGTCGATCCGATGATGGAGCTTTCACTATCCATGTTATCTTCGTTGCTAGTAGTAAAGCCGTCTTCTTTGCTTGTAGTGTAACCCTCCTGCAAGGTTTCTTTACTGTCAGGGATCTCTAGGCCTTCGACGTCGGTGTCCACCTCAAGTTGGTTCCCACCTAGGTAGTCAAACTCATTGATGTCCTTTTCCAGATTGCAATACAAGTTCCTGGAGGGGGTAACTGACATGTTGTTTCGCTCAGAAGTTGCCCTAGGGCTTCTTTTCCTTCTTCTTCTGACTTTGATGAACCCGTCTGCATCAGCTTCTGGATTAAGGGGGCCCTTGAATTCCTCTACTTTCGTCGAGTGATTCAATGCTCCATTGCTATCTTGAGCATTTTTGGGGGCTTCTTGATTTCGCTTGCTTTTTCGTCTCAAAGGGCAATCTTTAATCCTGTGACCTTGTTGGCCACAACGAAAGCACGCGTTGGGAAGGTTTTTGTAACTGATGTCTTGCTCCCATACATCCCCTTCGCCCAAGTCCAGTTTGATCTTCGATGGAAGTGGCATACTGAGGTCAGCCTCGACACAGATTTGGGGGTGCCACCGAGCGTTGAACGAGTGTCTTGCACCTTCATAAATGAGACCACCAATGTCCTCGCGTGAGGCCAACGGCTTGCCGATAGGAGAAACGATGTCCTACACGAAGTTGTACAAGAAGTATGGCAGGTTAGGGAGCTCAACCTAGAGAGGGTACCGAAGCGATTTCAATTTGTCGGGAGTAAAATCAGGGGACCATCTGAATAGGCACAGGGTCGCTCGGCCGAGTTGCCAAGTTCCGACACTAAGGGCTCGAAACGCCATATCTTCATTTTCAAAGACTAGCAGCAAGTGGCTTGCCGGTAAGAACTGACACTTACAAACAACTAACCCACGGGGGAACCACTCGTTGCGAAGCCACTGTCGCACAGTTTCGAGCGGGGGCTTAGGGCCGAACATTTGGCCGACGAGGCAAACTTTCTTGAGCTCCTCCTGAGTTGACAAAATTGCGGATCTACTGAGGGAGACCAAGGGGGGTTCAGCACTCTCGAAGGCCCCTAGGGCGGCACAAGAACCCCCCTCCAACAAAGAGGCCAGGTTATCGGTCTCCCCGCGAGGAGGGGCCAGGTTACTTCTCACAAGAGAGGGGGTCGCCAAATCCATGACAAAAGAGGGACACCCCGAGAATGAAGATCTTTTTCTTTCTTGATGAACAAACTCAAAGTTTTAGAGAAGATGTCAACTGCAATGAGCTTACACCCACTCCACGACGGATACTGGCACCAAAAGGAGATGCTTTGCTCCTTTAATCTTTTAAAGTTCACTTGAAAATAAAAGCAAATGCACAAACGGTAAGCCTGGAGTTTAAAAGCAGAGGAACCACGCGGCCCACCGTTTCAAGTTGCCATGGAAAGAAGACAACGCACAGATAACTTTTAGTTTTTTCGTGCCGTGCTTTACTGATTATTTCATCATTTTTTTCCCTCCAGAATCTGATAAAGCCACGAGGATCTGAAAAGGCCACAAGGAAGCGGCACACACTCGTTGAGAGAGCCCGATTACCGAGGAGAAAAGCTAAGAGTTCAAATGCGCAGAGCCAAACCGT
>CM035406.1:191170082-191177582 GCA_020310875.1 Ceratopteris richardii
CATATCTTTAATGGGTGGATATCTGATTGTTATTCAAAATTGCTACAAAACATGGTTTCATTAACCAAACTACTTTGAGGCATTTACATAAGCACTAAAAATGTCTGAGAGCTTCAATGCAACTCACAACTTTGTCGATCTATGTCTACACCGTCATCATCTGATGCACTTGATTCAGTCTCATACTGTTGAGAGCTCTCTTCTTCTTCTTCTATATCCACAAGAGCTCTATCTTCATCCACATACATACCAAATTCTGCAGGATCATGCACAACTCTTCTTGTTTTCCTATGATTTCCTGTACCACATACATCTGGAAGCTTTTGTTTATCATGTTGATGGTTGCTTTCCTCAAGTGACCAGTTTTTGTCAAGGAAAAATCATAAACAAGAATATCTACATCATCCATTTTAAGAGTGGATGTGCTTCGAATATTCTTTTTCCTTTTTGAACCTGTTCGTTTAGTATCACACACCATTTCTAAGTTATATTTACCTGTGAATGCATTACTACTTTTAGTGTAATACCAATGCACCACCAAAGCCTCTATTCTTCTCTGATCAATATCTTTAGTTATCTCTAAAACCTTTGCAATCCAAATGGTCTGGTAGCCTCATCACCATCAGCAAGTACTGCAATAAGCGTTCCAACATTTATCTCTATTAAATTTCCTTGCCATCTTGCTTCTGCCTGTTTTGTCATCCTTGGGCCTACATAAATATTTCTTTCTGGTGGATGTATAAAACTTTGAAGTGCATCTGCATTACATGCTTGGGCCACATTCACGGATCTTTGTGTACAAAAATCCCATGTGAATGGAACATCAACTGGCCAGTGACCTGCAATTGTATACTGTATAATCTCTTCTTGATGATTGAAAAAGTCCTCCCACCAAGATACATCTTGATCTCCAGCATATTTTTTTTGCACGCTCAATATGTCTCTTCTTTTCAATGAGTGCATGCATCCAGCTTTTACTTTGATCAACCACACTTCCACATCTTTCTGTATTGTTTTTATCTTCATATGGTGATTGTTCTGCACCATACACTGTTACAATAGACAAATAGGCACCTGCAATAAGAATCTGCATCTATCTTTAGGCTCCCACCCAAGAGAAGATGAATACTGCTTTGCAAATAAAAGGGTTATTTCATCAACCCTCCTCATCAAGAATACATGGTTGAAACTAATATTGTGCAATGGAGCCAAAACCTTAGCACTGTTATCAAGGCCCATTGAGCAAAAGTGCTTAAAGTCATAAATCTGTGTGAGGTGTTGAACTTCTGGTTTGAGTATATGCTTCTGAAATCAGCTCAGATAAAATCGGAAGAGTAAAAGCATTGTTACGTGCCAACTTCTTAGAGAAAGTACTGAACATTTGATCAATGTGATCATGAGTGTGGCCAACCAGAAGAAAATTTACCTTAACCTTCTGAAATACCTGTTTTTCAACAAGCATGCTTAAATATCCAAAGACTGTAGAATTTTTATTCTCTCTTGGAGTATTATCTAGTTGCAAATATAGAGTTGGTGGCAAAAGACCCTTCCATGATTGCAAAACACGATGAATGACAGTAACTGTAAGGTTTGGATCATTATGCACATTCGTATATGTGAAGAAAACCTTGGACATTACAGTTCCATTGTATACCAAAGCGCCAACCAAATGCATTTGCACAAGGACTTCATCTCCAATGTCCTTAGGGATGCGATAAAAATGTGGCAAACAAGTTTTTTTTTTATCCATACCATCGATCAACAAACACATATAACGCTCCGGATTTCTGAGTGCCTTACTTCGATGATGAATTGCTTTCTTTCTCTCTACTGCTTGACTGTCACGATGGTTGTTAAGAAGGTTTTTAAAATTATGCTTTTCCTGTGGTGTTTGTAGCCCCTTTTGCCATGTTTTCAAAGTGGCGCAAACTGAACATTCACCCATTCTAACTTTACGAGGAATAGAAACATTGTTAAACTCTTCCTTCCATAATCGAGTAAAGTGACGATACAACACATACTTCTCATTTCTATTTTCCATGTCTTCTCTATATATTTGAAATACCTCTCGACGAGTAAAGTTATCTGACAAGTGCAACCTTCTAGTTGTAGGCATAACTTCACAATGCAAGCTAAAATAGTTCATCATCCAATTCATTGCATGACGTCCAACAGATCCTTTGGTCCCAACATGGAACGTATCCAAAATGAGATCCCCATTCAAAAACCCTTGTTGAACCCTATGTATTCTAAAATTTCCTACACCCATTGCAATTTTAAATGCAGCCCTACAACATGGCATCCCTTGAGTAAAGAAATATTCAAAACCAACACGCGTTACTGACATGTTATCCTCAATCATTTGCATGCAAGAAACAAGGTATATATCTTGCCTTTCACTATCTAAATGGAGGAATTTTTCTCTTATGTGCTTTAGTTTCTTCATCCCTAAATTATACAAACATTTCAAACCACAACAATGCTTCACAATATCCAATGCAATTTGTCTATCTGAAGTAAGAAATTTAAATCTTTTTCGACTTACTTCACGAGACCTTCTTTAAATCGTAGATTGAGCTTGCTTTGCTTTTTCGTTGCTCCACATGCACTTGAGTCAGAAGGGAGATCAATGGTTGGATCAAATGGGAGATCAAGAGGTGCATTTGGTTGAGCAGCATTGCACTGTGAATTGGATAACTTAAATGACTCAACAGAAAACATGGAATCATCAGCACGTTCTAAATCATAGGGATCATCACTTCTCTGGAAAGGTTCAACTGAGAACAATGAATCAATATGAGCAGAGGAAGCTGATGCCCAAGCATCCATTGAAAAGATTGAGCTCATCTTCACTGAGTTCACAGAAGACTGAAGATGAATGACCTTTTTAAATAAGTAGAAATCCGAGATCAACTGAAGATGTCACATCAAATGTCACATCAAGAAGATATGAAATCAAAAGCTTATTAAAGTACATTATATAACATAAAACATCAAATTACATCAAATCACTTAATTACTCAAATATACACTAATAAGGGAACCAAAGATTTGATTCACTTTTGATTCAAATGAGAAACACAATTGATTTCTAACTACATATGAGTCATTCAGTCTAAGCATTGTGAATGAATCAAAATATATCCAAGTTGAGTTCCAATAGGAATATATAATAAAATTGTTTGGAGAAATTTTACAAGAAGAAATTTTACAACTGGAATATATCCAAGTTGAGTTCCAACTGGAATATGCTATGCCATTGAACACTATACAAGAAGAAATTTTACATTTGGTTAAGATTTCAAGGATTAGGTTTTATTGTGGTCTTGGCTAGATATCAAAGAGGTAGATGAAAGTATATTGAAAAAGAATTATGTGTAAAAGAGGCACACAGAAAGTATATTCATACATTGATTTTCCATTTCAACAATGTGTTACAAGATAAATGTGAATATGAACTAAAGTGTGGAGGATAACACTATAAAGATGTCATTAATCTCACAACTTAGACCTAATTTTCTCCCAAGCAACAGACTCTAAGAAAAACTTCTACATGAGATTAGAAATCCTCATGTACATACCATACTGTTGCCATTGAAGTTTAATTTCCATGCAAATGTATATAAATAGTTGCAAGGTTCTGTACTAGAATGTTTATTCATAGTGATTTTCCATTTCAACAGTGAGTTACAAGATAAATGTGAATATGAACTAAAGTGAGGAGGGTAATACTATAAAGATGTCATTAGTCTCCCACATTAAATAACACAACTTTGACTTGATTTTCTCCCAAGAAAGAGATTCTTAGAAACAAATCTCTACATGAGTTTAGACATCCTCATGGACATACCATACTCTTGCCATTGAAATGTAATTTCTATGCAAATGTATATAAATAGTTGCAAGGGTCTATGAATATTTCATTAAAAAGGCTCTGAAACAGCCTATTTGTGTGGGTGCTATTCCCTGGTTAGATAAGTTGACAGATTTAGTTAGCAAGTGGACTCATTCAGTTAGATCCAGTTAGTCTCTGGTTCAAGTTACCCAATTGCGTATAAATACCAGAGGAGGAGATCATTCGCATTTTCAAATCCACGAGCAAGAGAGAGCAGCAGAGCACAGACAACCATGGAGCACAGAGGTCAGCATACCAGCAAGCCAAGTCTGATGGAGAAGAAGAATGTTGGCAAAAGTACCAAGAGGTAGACAAAATCATAACATAAATAAAGATTCCAAAAAGATTCCCTCTGTATGTCTGTGTAAATATCTGATTTCTAGGTATTTATTTTTCTTACCTCTAGAAATATGGATCCAAAGCATGTACAGCTCGATGCCTGGCATTGACTTTAAGGTGTAAGTCGATGCCAGGCATCGACTTAGGATTGCAAGTCGATGCCAGGCATCGACTTGGGCCCAAAAGTCGATGCCAAGCATCGACTTGCCGGCATCAACATGCACTGAAAAGTCGATGCCAGGCATCGACTTTTGGGTGCAGAGTCGATGCTTGGCATCGACTTTTGGGCCCAAGTCGATGCTTGGCATCGACTTTTGGGCCCAAGTCGATGCCAGGCATCGACTTTGTGTGCAAGTCGATGCCAGGCATCGACTTGAGGGTAAAAGTCGATGCTAGGCATCGACTTGGCCCAAAAGTCGATGCCAAGCATCTACTTGGGCCCAAAAGTCGATGCCAAGCATCGACTCTTGCACCCCCAAGTCGATGCCTGGCATCGACTTTCACCCTCAAGTCGATGCCTGGCATCGACTTGCACACAAAGTCGATGCCTGGCATCGACATGCACTTAAACATCGATGCCTGGCATCGACCTGAAGCTCAAAATCGATGCCTTGCATGGACTTGGGCCTTTGAACCCACATTTACGTTTGATCTGATATTTCCAAGTGCCTTCAAGGATGTGGAGTACAAGGATGAAAGGCCCATCAAGAAGCTCAGAGTCACCATGGGCTCTAGTGACCAGCAACGTGACAAAGGCAGTGGTCACCAAGCAAAGCCAAAGAAAATTATTGCACCATTATCCTCTGAGAAGGCCACCAACCCACTAGGAATATCCTCAGGTGGACAAAGTAGCATAAAAATTCCTGTGGAGGATCCAAATATGAAGGAAAGGTCTAGGGAGACCGAGGTCATGAGGACAGATTGTCCACTTCGGGACATGACAAATCTCGAGTGGTGCCTTCAGTACGTTGAAGAGAAGAATGCAATCCTCCTTGTGTTCGTAGGGGCCTATGGCAGAGGAAAGATCATGACAACACAAGGTTTTCAGTATGGACTTGTTTACAAACTGGATTATGAAGATGAAGATTCTGACAACCTGCTGTTCTTGGTGGAGACATCGAAAGGATTAAGAAATGTCATATGCAAGATGGATTTCTTGTGCCCAGAGTGCTGTGTTCCAGAAGGGCTAGCTCAGATATGCAGAGACTCAGTGAATTTCATCAAGGACCTGATGCCATGGATCCAGGGCAATATCATGCCCACACAGCACAAGAAGACGACCCCTGTAAAGGCAAGGGGTAAGCAGAGTGTGCACAAAAAGCCCCAAAAGAAAAAGAAGATAATTTCAGAAGAGGAGTTTTCTGACTCAAGCTCTAGCTCTGGGGACATAATTGTTGCACCTGGTGGAGATCTTGCATCTGGTGTGCTTGGCACTGAGCAGAATAAGATGAGGGAGGACATAGCTAGAAGAAAAGTTGTGAAGAAGGGGCAGTTGTTCCACCTGCCGATTAATATTATCCACAGGCCACCAGGATCCAGTCACAGGGAGGAGGCCCCTTGAGATCAGGGAGCCACATAATTTGCACGTCCAGAATCTTAAGAAGAAAATGAAAATAAATCCTCATGCTACTGTTGTGCCATTCCTTGTCATGGTGGATCCGAATGAGTGCAGCTGTGTGGAGGATTTCAATGAGGGTTTGTTTGAGGATTACACTTATTATGTGATTGGAGGTTCACACTCTGTAGAGGCTCGTAGACAGTTAGTGAAGGAGCACCCTACTACATTTTTCTTTAGGTATGCAGAGTGTAAGATATATGCTGGTCTTACAACTGAGGAAGCCAAGCTTCTTGCTTGGGATCACAACAACGATAATGACTACAGGCAGAAAATGTCCTCCATAGAGAGAATTCGGTTCTTCCACCATGAATATGAAGATTTTCTTGTGAAGGAAGCTGGAAGAATACATCCCAATCTACGAAAGCAATGCCTTATTGAGGTTGGAATTGCATTGGATGAGAATAGAAAGTCAGATGCTTTGAGGAAATATGGTCCATGGTTTCAACTGGCATTCAGATCAGGTGAGATCTGGGATCTACAGGATAGAATTTTCACAATGTGGGAGCACAAGGAGGTCAAGGGCCAGAAGCAACGAAAGTCGAGGCCAGACCCACAAGTTGATCTGAAGGGAAAGGGAAGGAAAGTTGACCTTTCAATTGAAGAGGCTCCTGAGGACATGAAGCTGACCCCATGGAGGGCCCTTCAAGGAATCAAGGATGATACATTGATCATATCAACTTTGTCAAGGGTAATCTCGAAGGAGTTAAGCCTCGAGGAGATGGTGACTGAGCTCAATAAGTATGTATGTTATTCTCAGATCCTTTTTCCCTCCTCCCATGCTTCTTGTCTAACCTAGTCTCTTTATATTTATGTGTCTGTAGTCATAAAGTGTACATGAAGATTCAGGAGGTGATGATGAAGAGGCTGGGTTGCTTTTCTTGGACAGAGGTCCAAGCAGACTATCCAACCACATCATCCTACAAAGCCTTATCAGAATATTTCATCCTGTTTCGTGATTGGGTAGGTTCTCTTATCAGAATATTTCATCCTAACCAATTTGATGCATTGCATGGCATCGACTTGGGGGCATAAGTCGATGCCTGGCATCGACTTGGGGGCATAAGTCGATGCCTGGCATCAACTTGCAGCATAAGTCGATGCCTGACATCGACTTGGGGGCATAAGTCAATGCCTGGCATCCACTTGCAGCATAAGTCGATGCCTGGCATCGACCTACAACAAAAGTCGATGCCTGGCATCGACCTCGTGGCAAAAGTCGATGCCAGACATCGACTTAGGTCCCAAGGTCGATGCCAAGCATCGATTTTCAGTAGAAGGTCGATGCCTAGCATCTACCCCAACAAGACATCGATGCCATACATCCGTTCTTTATGTTGTGTTTGCTGTACTGAAGAGCTCTTTTAATTGTCTTTCCAATTTGTTCTGCAGAAACCAAGGAAAAGTAAGTCTACAGAGGTACTAGATGATTGCCCCCCTGCATTCCTTGCTCACATTCAAAGAGCAAGGCATGAGAAATCTAGACTGAAAGCGAAGGAGATTGATTTTGATGATGAACCTGATCTTAAATGTTTCTCCAATCCCCTAGACCCCCTTAGGCCTGTATATTACAATGTGTTCTGTAGTGATGTAAATAATATTTGTTCTGTTGTGCCTAGAAAACATTTCTCCCTTCTCATAGCGGACATGC
>CM035406.1:191187582-191195082 GCA_020310875.1 Ceratopteris richardii
AGAAAGCATCACGAGTCTTGCTTGTAAATATTGTCTTTAGAAGCTTGATCTCAGATCCCAAGTAGTCAAGATAGATATACTAAAATTCTTGCTGCCATGAAAACTAGTTGTTGAGCATTACCAAGAATCCCACATCATGATCTTGGACAATAGATTAGAGTTGAAAAGGTACATGTAAGAATTCGCGAAGCTCCTTCATTACATCTATAACCTCAATAAGCACAGAAGATAGCTAATTAAGAGTTACTCGAAAGTTAGAGAACATGTGTTGTAAAAATCAGAGCATTTTAACAAGGCAATTAAGATCATCCCCTTTGTATGGTTAAGATCCCCATTGAATGCCTGGCCATATTAACGGAATATGAAATACACTTCACAAAAGCATTCCCAAGAGAAGATAATATTCAACAAAATTATACTAAGAAACATTCACACATGATCAGAGAAATGCTCAAGATAAATCAAGCTGAACACGAAGTGGAAGCTTTCCTCAGGCTCAAGGGTATTGGTATCCTCTGGCACATTAGAACACCTATCTTGCCTCTCTTGCTCCAAGATTGGCTCTTCAAGGTCAGCCATGTCCCCAGGTTCATCTGCAAGTGGGGGAACAGGCTCCCTTGAAGCTGCTTGGAATCTCTCCGTATCTGCAATGTGCTTCCTTCCAACCTCTTGGTCTTCATCTGGGCATTCATTCAGCCCATTGATTCTCATTCTAATGAAGCTCACTTGAGCATCATCCTTCTCCACAGCTATGCAGTGCCTGAACATCTTTAAGGAGCAAGCCAGAGTCGTTCCTGAAACAGCAGAAAACCTATTAGAGGCTTCAATCAACAATGACTAATGAAAATTGTGAAAATTGAAATTACCTGTGCCCGAAAAAAGGTCTAGGACCCAGTCATCATCATTGGAAAATAGCTGAAGCAATCTCATTATGAGTTTTTGTGGCTTCTGATAAGGGTTAACCAATGTCATGTCCCCAGCTACATGACGAAGTTTCTTGGTAACGGCTGGGAACATGAGCACATTTGAGATCCCATTCTCATTGCAATGCTCCCTGACTCTCCTTTTGCTTACTTCATCATAATAGCCCACTGTAATGCATTCAGTGGCACTCACAAACCGATGCAAAGGAGTGTGATTTACGTTTGTCTTCACCCTGCAAAAAAGAACTATGAGTCACATAGGGCATCATGAAAGCCATGGAGATAGAAAGAAGACTACTTACCAAGTGAGGCACTCGACAGCATGACATCTTGCTTTCAAAGCAGTTGAAACAGAGAAAGACTGGTCTCTGCTATGGAAAATTACTATCCTCCAAAGAGGAGACATAGTTAACTCTGCAAAATCAGTGACCATCTTCCGAATCTGAGGGTGTTTGAAGGGTTCATCATCATTAACTGATCCTAACATCCTAAATCCATAGGGTATGTCCGCTATGAGAAGGGAGAAATGTTTTCTAGGCACAACAGAACAAATATTATTTACATCACTACAGAACACATTGTAATATACAGGCCTAAGGGGGTCTAGGGGATTGGAGAAACATTTAAGATCGGGTTCATCATCAAAATCCATCTCCTTCGCTTTCAGTCTAGATTTCTCATGCCTTGCTCTTTGAATGTGAGCAAGGAATGCAGGGGGGCAGTCATCTAGTACCTCTGTAGACTTACTTTTCCTTGGTTTCTGCAGAACAAATTGGAAAAACAATTAGAAGAGCTCTTCAGTACAGCAAACAGAACATAAAGAACGGATGTATGGCATCGATTTCTTGTTGGGGTAGATGCTAGGCATCGACCTTCTACTAAAAATCGATGCTTGGCATCGACCTAGGGACCTAAGTCGATGCCTGGCATCGACTTTTGCAACGAGGTCGATGCCAGGCATCGACTTTTGTTGCAGGTCGATGCCAGGCATCGACTTATGCTGCAAGTCGATGCCAGGCATCGACTTATGCTGCAAGTCGATGCCAGGCATCGACTTATGCCCCCAAGTCGATGCCAGGCATCGACTTATGCTGGAAGTCGATGCCAGGCATCGACTTATGCCCCCAAGTCGATGCCAGGCATCGACTTATGCCCCCATGTTGATGCCATGCAATGCATCAAATTGTTTAGTATGAAATATTCTGATAAGAGAATCTACCCAATCACGAAACAGGATGAAATATTCTGATAAGGCTTTGTAGGATGATGTGGTTGGATAGTCTGCTTGGACCTCTGTCCAAGAAAAGCAACCCAGCCTCTTCATCATCACCTCCTGAATCTTCATGTACACTTTATGACTACAGACACATAAATATAAAAGAGACTAGGTTAGACAAGAAGCATGGGAGGAGGGAAAAAGGATCTGAGAATAACATACATACTTATTGAGCTCAGTGACCATCTCCTCGAGGCTCAACTCCTTCGAGATTACCCTTGACAAGGTTGATATGATCAATGTATCATCCTTGATTCCTTGAAGGGCCCTCCATGGGGTCAGCTTCATGTCCTCAGGAGCCTCCTCAAGTGAAAGGTCAACTTTCCTTCCCTTTCCCCTCAGATCAATTTGTGGGTCTGGCCTCGACTTTCGTTGCTTCTGGCCCTTGACTTCCTTATGCTCCCACATTGTGAAGATTCTATCCTGAAGATCCCAGATCTCACCTGATCTGAATGCCAGTTGAAACCATGGGTCATATTTCCTCAAAGCATCTGATTTTCTATTCTCATCCAATGCAATTCCAACCTCAATAAGGCATTGCTTTCGTAGATTGGGATGTATTCTCCCAACTTCCTTCACAAGACAATCTTCGTATTCATGGTGGAAGAACCGAATTCTCTCTATGGAGGACATTTTCTGCCTGTAGTCATTATCGTTGTTGTGATCCCAAGCAAGAAGCTTGGCTTCCTCAGTTGTAAGACCAGCATATATCTTACACTCTGCATACCTAAAGAAAAATGTAGTAGGGTGCTCCTTCACTAACTGTCTACGAGCCTCTGCAGAGTGTGAACCTCCAATCACATAATAAGTGTACTCCTCAAACAAATTCTCATTGAAATCCTCCACACAGCTGCACTCATGCGGATCCACCATTACAAGGAATGGCACAACAGTAGCATGAGGATTAATTTTCATTTTCTTCTTAAGATTTTGGACATGCAAATTATGTGGCTCCCTGATCTCAAGGGGCCTCCTCCCTGTGACTGGATCCACTGGTGGCCTGTGGATAATATTAATAGGCAGGTGGAACAACTGCCCCTTCTTCACAATTTTTCTTCTAGCTATGTCCTCCCTCATCTTATTCTGCTCAGTGCCAAGCACACCAGATGCAAGCTCTCCACCAGGTGCAACAATAATGTCCCCAGAGCTAGAGCTTGAGTCAGAAAAGTCCTCTTCTGCAATTATCTTCTTTTTCTTTTGGGGCTTTTTCTGCACACTCTGCTTACCCCTTGCCTTTACAGGGGTCGTCTTCTTGTGCTGTGTTGGCATGATATTGCCCTGTATCCATGGCATCAGGTCCTTGATGAAATTCACTGAGTCTCTGCACATCTGAGCTAGCTCCTCTGGAACACAGCACTCTGGGCACAAGAATTCCATCTTGCATATGACATTTCTTAATCCCTTGGATGTCTCCACCAAGAAAAGCAGGTTGTCAGAATCTTCATCTTCATAATCCAATTTGTAAACAAGGCCATACTGAAAACCTTGTGTTGTCGTGATCTTTCCTCTGCCATAGGCCCCTGCGAACACAAGGAGGACTGCATTCTTCTCTTCCACGTACTGAAGGCACCATTCGAGATTTGTCATGTCCCGAAGTGGATGATCTGTCTTCATGACCTCTGTCTCCCTCGACCTTTCCTTCATACTTGGATCCTCCACAGGAATTTTAATGCTACTCTGTCCACCTGAGGATATTCCTAGTGGGTTGCTGGCCTTCTCAGAGGATAATGGTGCAATAATTTTCTTTGCCTTTGCTTGGTGACCACTGCCTTTGTCACGTTGCTGGTCAGCAGAGCCCATGGTGACTCTGAGCTTCTTAATGGGCCTTTCATCCTTGTACTCCGCATCCCTGAAAGCAATTGGAAATATCAAGCAATAAGAAATATCAGCCCATGTCCATGCAAGGCATGGATTTTCAGCTTCAGGTCGATGCCAGGCATCGATGTTTAAGTGCATGTCGATGCCAGGCATCGACTTTGTGTGCAAGTCGATGCCAGGCATCGACTTGAGGGCCCAAGTCGATGCCTGGCATCGACTTTTGGGCCAAGTCGATGCCTCGCATCGACTTTTACCCTCAAGTCGATGCCTGGCATCGACTTGAACACAAAGTCGATGCCTGGCATCGACTTGGGCACAAAAGTCGATGCCAAGCATCGATTTGGGCCCAAAAGCCGATGCCAAGCATCGATTTTGCACCCAAAAGTCGATGCCTGGCATCGACTTTTCAGTGCATGATGATGCTGGCAAGTCGATGCTTGGCATCGTTTTTTTGGACCAAGTCGATGCCTGGCATCGACTTGGGGCTGCAATTCGATGCCAGGCATCGACTTGCACCCACAAGTCGATGCCAGGCATCGACTTGCAGGAGCAAGTCGATGCCAGGCATCGACTTGGGGCTGCAAGTCGATGCCTGGCATCGACTTGCAATCCTAAGTCGATGCCTGGCATCGACTTACACCTTAAAGTCGATGCCAGGCATCGACCTGTACATGCTTTGGATCCATATTTCGACAGGCAAGAAAAATAGAGACCTAGAAATGAGAAATTTACACAGACATACAGAGGGAATCTTTTTGGAATCTTTTTTTTAGTTATGATTTTGTCTACCTCTTGGTACTTTTGCCAACATTCTTCTTCTCCATCAGGCTTGGCTTGCTGGTATGCTGACCTCTGTGCTCCATGGCTGTCTGTGCTCTGCTGCTCTCTCTTGCTCGTGGATTTTGAAAATGAGAATGATCTCCTCCTCTGGTATTTATAGGCAATTGGGTAACTTGAACCAGAAACTAACTGGATCTAACTGAATGAGTCCACTTGCTAACTAAATCTGTCAACTTATCTAACCAGGGAATAGCACCCACACAAATAGGCTGTTTCAGAGCCACTTTAATGAAATATTCATAGACCCTTACAACTATTTATATACATTTGCATAGAAATTACATTTCAATGGCAAGAGTATGGTATGTCCATGAGGATGTCTCAACTCATGTAGAGATTTGTTTCTAAGAATCTCTTTCTTGGGAGAAAATCAAGTCAAAGTTGTGTTAAATGTGGGAGACTAATGACATCTTCATAGTATTACCCTCCACACTTTAGTTCATATTCACATTTATCTTGTAACTCACTCTTGAAATGGAAAATCACTTTGAATAAACATTCTAGTACAGAACCTTGCAACTATTTATATACATTTGCATGGAAATTAAACTTCAATGGCAACAGTATGGTATGTACATGAGGATTTCTAATCTCATGTAGATGTTTTTTCTTAGATTCTGTTGCTTGGGAGAAAATTAGGTCTAAGTTGTGAGATTAATGACATCTTTATAGTGTTATCCTCCACACTTTAGTTCATATTCACATTTATCTTGTAACACATTGTTGAAATGGAAAATCAATGTATGAATATACTTTCTGTGTGCCTCTTTTACACATAATTCTTTTTCAATATACTTTCATCTACCTCTTTGATATCTAGCCAAGACCACAATAAAACCTAATCCTTGAAATCTTAACCAAATGTAAAATTTCTTCTTGTATAGTGTTCAATGGCATAGCATATTCCAGTTGGAACTCAACTTGGATATATTCCAGTTGTAAAATTTCTTCTTGTAAAATTTCATCCAAACAATTTTATTATATATTCCTATTGGAACACAACTTTGATATATTTTGATTCATTCACAATGCTTAGACTGAATGACTCATATGAAGTTAGAAAAAGATCATTTGAATCAAAAGTGAATCAAATCTTTGGTTCCCTTATTAGTGTATATTTGAGTAATTAAGTGATTTGATGTAATTTGATGTTTTATGTTATTTAATGTACTTTAATAAGCTTTTGATTTCATATCTTCTTGATGTGACATTTGATGTGATATCTTCACTTGATCTCGGATTTCTACTTATTTAAAAAGGTCATTCATCTTCAGTCTTCTCTGAACTCAGTGAAGATGAGCTCAATCTTTTCAGTGGATGCTTGGGCATCAGCTTCCTCTGCTCATATTGATTCATTGTTCTCAGTTGAGCCTTTCCAGAGAAGTGATGATCCCTATGATTTAGAACGTGCTGATGATTCCATGTTTTCTGTTGAGTCATTTAAGTTATCCAATTCACAGTGCAATGCTGCTCATACAAATGCACCTCTTGATCTCCCATCTGATCCAACCATTGATCTCCCTTCTGATTCAAGTGCATGTGGAGCAACGAAAAAGCAAAGCAAGCTCAATCTACGATTTAAAAGAAGGTCTCGTGAAGTAAGTCGAAAAAGATTTAAATTTCTTACTTCAGATAGACAGATTGCATTGGATATTGTGAAGCATTGTTGTGGTTTGAAATGCTTGTATAATTTAGGGATGAAGAAACTAAAGCACATAAGAGAAAAATTCCTCCATTTAGATAGTGAAAGGCAAGATATATACCTTGTTTCTTGCATGCAAATGATTGAGGATAACATGTCAGTAACGCGTGTTGGTTTTGAATATTTCTTTACTCAAGGGATGCCATGCTGTAGGGCTGCATTTAAAATTGCAATGGGTGTAGGAAATTTTAGAATACATAGGGTTCAACAAGGGTTTTTGAATGGGGATCTCATTTTGGATACGTTCCATGTTGGGACCAAAGGATCTGTTGGACGTCATGCAATGAATTGGATGATGAACTATTTTAGCTTGCATTGTGAAGTTATGCCTACAACTGGAAGGTTGCACTTGTCAGATAACTTTACTCGTCGAGAGGTATTTCAAATATATAGAGAAGACATGGAAAATAGAAATGAGAAGTATGTGTTGTATCGTCACTTTACTCGATTATGGAAGGAAGAGTTTAACAATGTTTCTATTCCTCGTAAAGTTAGAATGGGTGAATGTTCAGTTTGCGCCACTTTGAAAAACATGGCAAAAGGGGCTACAACACCACAGGAAAAGCATAATTTTAAAAACCTTCTTAACAACCATCGTGAGAGTCAAGCATTAGAGAGAAAGAAAGCAATTCATCATCGAAGTAAGGCACTCAGAAATCCGGAGCGTTATATGTGTTTGTTGATCGATGGTATGGATCAGAAAAAAACTTGTTTGCCACATTTTTATCGCATCCCTAAGGACATTGGAGATGAAGTCCTTGTGCAAATGCATTTGGTTGGCGCTTTGGTATACAATGGAACTGTAATGTCCAAGGTTTTCTTCACATATCCGAATGTGCATAATGATCCAAACCTTACAGTTACTGTCATTCATCGTGTTTTGCAATCATGGAAGGGTCTTTTGCCACCAACTCTATATTTGCAACTAGATAATACTCCAA
>CM035406.1:191202582-191207582 GCA_020310875.1 Ceratopteris richardii
CACACACACACATATATATATATATATATATATATATGTGTGTGTGTGTGTGTGTGTGTATGTGTTGATGTAGGAAACATCACAAGATATGAATTAATGTGACACTTGACAACCTCTATGGTCACCATTAACTCAATACTTCTCCAAGCTTTGAGAAATGATTGCTTAAACTGAGAACTTTCGTTCTACAAAAATTTATACTCACCAAAATGACATACCTTCAATGTTTTGCTTATTATCTTAGGAAAAATATTATTTAGCCAAGAATTTCTTGCGGATGAAAGTAGAAGAGAAGAGCTTTGCAAAAAACCTTTTACTTGATAAAAATGCTTCACTACACACCAAGTTATGGCCTTCACAAGATGACTATGTCTAATTATCAAAATAGGAAAATTTGCCTAACTAAGTGAAAGGGTGTGTTTAAAAATAAGAATTTTCAACTTAGCATCGACTTGCATCAAGAATTCGATGCCAGGCATCAAATTGGTGTGTTTTCAACCACTTTTTCTGCACCTAAAATGGCCCCATGAACACCAAGTGTCACTTCTGAGAAGACCGACTATACTCATTCATACAAAATCTCTCTTTCACTCTTGTCTCTCTCTACCGCACCATGTCAGTTGATACAAACTAACTTATATAGATTTTCTCAATCTCATGACTTTTGAAAAATTCTAGAACTAAAGTTAAGTCTAACTTTACAAATATGATACATGTGGGAAATTGTCCCTTCACATAGGCATGTACTTTTCTTCTTAGACTTTGACCTTCAAATTAATGTCCAATTTGTGATAGGTTCTCCAACACATCCTCATCAATCACTTATTCGCATTCTCTGTTTCTTCACATCATCCTCTTTTCTTTTCACTCTTGCCATGCTTTTGAATCTGTTTGTCTTCACACCATCCAAGCTCTTTGTTAGTATATCTGCTATCTAATCCTTCGTAGAAATGTACCCCACTTAAATTTCTTTCTCCATTACTTTTTCTCTCACGAAATGATACTTTATCTCTATATGTTTTGTTCTTTCATGAAATACTAGATTTTTTGCAAGATAAAGTGAACTCATGTTATCTCTATGTATTGTAGGTATACCTTGGTTAATGCCCAAGCTTTTGAATAATGTTTGCATCCATATGACCTCCTTACTTGCTTCTACAAGTCCTCTCTACTCAGCTTCAATTGATGATAATGCTACTGTATGTTGTTTCTTAAACACCAAGTTTCAAGCATATCACCAATGTATATCATGTAGCCATGAGTTGATCTTTTGTCATCTTGATTACCTGCCCAGTTTGAGTTATTACAAGCTCTTAACTTCAACTCTGAAGTAAATGGATAATATAATCCTTCCTTTATGGTTCCTTTGATATATTTGAGAACTCTTTGACCTGCAATTCGATGTGGATCCTTTGGACAATGCATGAATTGTGACAAAACTACCACTACATAACTAAGATCAGGTCTTGTTAGTGTAGCATAAATCAAACAACCCATAAGAGATTGATACTTCCTCATATCTTTGTACTCTACACCATCATATTTACTGAGATTGTGATTGAATTCAAGTGGAGTTGAAGCTTCTCTACAATTTTCCATACCAAACATCTTCAACATGTTTAGAAGATACCTTTCTTGTGATACATATATGCCATGATTTGTATAAGCGACTTCCATTACAACAAAGTATGATAAATTTCCTTGATCATTGATCCTGAATTCTTCCTCGAGTAATCTCTTTACCTCCTTAATTCTTTCATCTGAAGTATCTATGATTATAATATCATGTACATAAATACAAATGTAGATTGTACCTTCCTGTATTCTTTTGATGAGTAGATTTGGATCTCCTTTTCAACTTTGATATCCAAGATCATTGAGATACTTCAAAAATTTATAATTCCATGCTCTTCTAGCTTGCTTCAACCCATATAGTTCCCTTCTCAATGTGCAAAAAAAATTTGGATACATGTAATCTATAAACCCTTGAGGTTGCTCCATGTATACCTCATCTGATATGTATGATTCAACAATGCGTTCTTTATATCTAGTTGACTGAAACTCCATCCTTTCAAAGGTGCAATACCAATGATTGTCCTTATAGTTGACATCTTAGCTATAGGACTAAATGTCTCATCATAGTCTATGCCATAGGCTTTGGCATAGCCTTTCACCACTAGTCTAGCTTTGTATCTGGCTATACTTCCATATGCAAGCTTCTTCACTTTATAAACCCATTTACTTCCAATTACCTTCTTACCATTTGGTTTAGGAATAGATTCCCAAGTCTTTTTCTCCTCTAGAGAATTGAATTCTTCCTTCGTTGCTTCTTCCCATTGCTTCTACCTTTTGCTTCATCATAGTTCTAAGTTTCTTCATCATCTTTGACCATATATGCATAGTTAGTATGAATTACGTAAGAAGTATCATAACAATTCCTTTCTATTTGCCTTCTTGTCCTACTTGACCTCCTTGGTTCACATTCTTCATACGTGTCTGGATACACCTATTCATCAAATATAGGTGCTTCATCATTTCTTCTTGTTAATCCACTTCTATATGTACTTTCTTGCATATACTCTTCATCTCCATTCACCTAAACTCTTGATTTTCCTTTCTCACATCTTCTTACCTCTTCTTCAAATTCTTCAAGTGTATGACTTTGATCTACAGACCAACTTTTCTGTTCATCAAATGTAACATCTCTAGAAACAAGAAATTGTTTGGTTAGAGGATTCCACAACCTGTAACCCATATGCTTTTCATCATAACCAATGAACACATATTTTTCTAGCTTTGGTTCAAGCGTATGTCTAAGTTGTGATGGCACATAAGCATATACAATTCATCCAAACACTTTACAATGATCTAGTGTTGGTTTCTTACCCCACCAAGCTTCATATGGAGTCATTCCATTTAGAGTTGTACATGATAATCTATTCACAAGATATGTAGCTCTATTTACAACCTCATCCCAAAGATACTTAGGATAATTTGTCTCCTTCAGCATAGCTCTAGCAAACTCAACAAAGTCCTGCTTATTCCTTCTCCTACACCATGTTTTTGTGGTATATACCTATAGGTTATTTCTCTCTTAATACCTACATTCCAAAGATAATCATTGAACTCTTGAAAGACATATTATCCCCCTCCATGAGACCTCAATCTCTTAAGCTTTTGACCTGTGACTCTCTCTGCATATGTTTGAAAATGCTTGAAAGCTCTAAAAACTTTTGATATTTCCTTCAAAACATACAGAGTTATCCATCTTGTAGCATCATCAATGAAAAGAACATAATACCTTGAGCCACTGATAGATCCTTCTTTGTTGGTCCCCATACATCTGTATGAATGAGCTCTCGTACTCCATCATGTTTGAATCCTTTCTTCTAAAATGGTAACATGTGTGCCTTTCCCATCTGACATGCTTCACATTTATAAATCATATGTTGACTCTACACATTTTGTAATCGTAGGACAAACTGATTTGCAACCATAGCTTTAATTCCTCTTTCATTCAAATGACCTAATCTCTTATGCAAGAGATCAAGTTCTTTGATCACTCCTTCATCATGTGTGAGAAAATCTTGACCAATATTTCCTTGCACTCTTAAAGTAAAGAATCTACCTTTTTTCTTACCATAAACAATTTGACTATATCCATTCACTAGATCTTCATAGAATACTCCTTCATTTGTAAACCTGACTTGAAAACCTTTTTCAACTATTTGTCCCACACTAATCATGTTTTTAGGTATTGTGGGAACACACAAATTATTGGTTAGCAAATTTGATCCTCTCGCATTTGACTTTTCCAATTGAATGTACACTATGTTTTGTATTATCACTACTTTAAACAGCATGACTAGAAATGCCTTTTTCCAATTCTGACATCAATTCTATGTCTCATGACAAATGATTCAAACATCTAGGGTCAATGTAAAATACATTTAGATATTCTTTATTTGATGTGCTGATCGACTTCATCATCAATGATGTATGAATTTCTTTTTGTGTGTCATTTGCATAATTGTAGTAGATGGTGTTGTAGGATTGATTCTGTCCCCAACTTCTTCCTCCACCTCTACCATAGCCTCCTCTTTGATTTTTTCTACCTCTATGAGAATAACTTTGATATCTTCCACCTCTACCTCTACTATTGATATTCTAATTTTGATTTTATCATTGGTCATTATGCCAATAGTCATGATCCAACTAGCCTTGTTATTGTTATTCAGATTACCTCTTCCTGTTCCAAAACCTCTTGCTCTTCCTCTACTAGTGCTTCTACCTCTTGCATAATAAACTTGAGAATTCAATTCCTCTTCATCCTTTGCTTTACCTTTATCTCCTTTCTTCTTGTTCTTCATGTACATTGCAAGACTTTGTCCTTTATCCCCATCTCCCTTGAATTCTTGCTCAAATGTGAGCATCAAACCAAACAATTGATTAAGATCTGGAACATAATGATTCAAAGAAAGTTTTGTTCACAAAACAAAAGGTTTCTGCATTTCATCTCCTCTGAAACTTGCAAGAAATTGAGCAATAAATATGTGATCTTTAATATCTTCATCTACAGATCCAAGAATATTTGCTAGATCCTTCATCTTAGTGACATAATCACTAAGAGTTCGACTTGGCTTATTCTTCCATGTTGTAAACTTTGACCATAGATTTGATTTCCTTGCTTTGGTGGTACTTTGGAAATGATACTCCAATGCATTCCATATATCTTTAGCTGATTCCAATCCTCTAATGTGTGGTAGCAAATGATATGAGATTGTACTATGGATCTAAGCTTTTGCACTTGCATCCTTCTTTTGACAATCCTTTAAAGCATCCATTTCCTCTTTCTTTGGTTAGCTTTCATCTTCAAATATTGGCTTATCTTCTTCACCTTCTATGTACACCATGAGATCCTTACTCATAAGTAAGGCTTCCATTCTCATTACCCATGTAGGATAATTATCTCTCTCCAATTTGTTAATGGAGATATGATC
>CM035406.1:191212582-191310082 GCA_020310875.1 Ceratopteris richardii
TTAAGCCCTACATGGTCTCTTTAGCGCAAGACAAGACCATGTTGGTCAAACCTTCTACATGGTCCTCCCTTTTAGGTTTTCTTTAGCATAAAACACGGTATTAGCTTAAGCCTTCATCGCTCATACGCGCTTTCCCTTAACGAGCGTTTACGTGAACCTAAAGTAAACGGGCTAAAGAAAACAAGACAAGACCAACACTTCTCAAGAAAACTTCATGAATGGTAATAGCTTCACCCCTCCGCTTTATGGTCTTCTTTAGCGCATTCCCTACATGGTCTTTGCTGTAGATTTGCTGTAGCCTTTAGGTGTAGCTTCGCCCCAACATGGTCTTCCCTCCGGCCTTTTAGGTGTAGCGTTTACCGTAAAGGCGCTTAGTCTTTGCTGTTCCAAGACCAACATGGCTTGCATAGCACCTCTGGGCCAACATGGTCTTCCCTTCACCTTAATGGTTTTGGTTTTCTTTAGCGCATTCCCTCCGTTATCCCTTACGGGAATCGAACCCGTTTCTTCGACATGAAAAGACGATGTCCTAACCACTAGACGAAAGGGACTTGGCAGGATTGTGCTTGACTTGGCTTTCTCCTTCCATAACCGAAACCTAGTGTTGAACCAACTCTACACCCAGCCAGATCTTATGGCAGTTGAAGCACTACGGTCTGTAGTACCTCCTCTGCTGTTCCCCGGTTCCCCCTTCCCATTTCCTATATGAGAGACATAGCCCTTACAAGAAAACTCCATATACGAGCCGGAAAGGCCTAGATGACTCTGAAGGCCATGTCTTTAGAGAAGTTTTGGGAATGCGCTTGTTCGATTCGTGGACAGAGTTATTTATGCCACGCCACGCACAGAGAAAGATCGTGGACAAAGGACGAAATGCCCAGGCAATAATCGAGGTGACAGGATTCGAACCTATGGCCCTCTGTACCCAAAACAGATGCGCTACCAGACTGCGCTACACCTCGTGGGCCCCAGTAATGGTTTACGGGTCGGCGTAAGCGGCATAAGCGATCGATTAGCGCCTGGCTACCTGATCTCTCATCACTCAATCTCAGGGCCGCCTAACTAGAAAGAAAGTCTTATGTCCAGGCAAGTCGGGATTACCAATTACTCAATTCTGCGATGTGGGGTTAGGTGTGTGCCGCTAAAGTTAGTGTCTAACAGCTCTCTATCACCACTAACCCGTTATACCTTTTTGTTGGAGTTCTATTTTCATGTGCTAATTTGTATAGAATGGAGACGATCGGACTTGAACCGATAACTTCATGCTTGCAAAACATGCGTTCTACCGATTGAACTACGCCCCCGTCCTCGTTTCATGTGCAACATGTATCGTATCATATGGGCAAACAAAAAAAACAAGGCTAGCTAATACGTTCAGTAAACGTTTAAGCTAATACTAACAGTATTAGGCGTATTAGCTAATACTAACAGTAAACGTAAAATCGAAAACGTTTACGTTTACTTAAGGCGCGTAGCGAATGAAGACCTTTAGGTGCTAAAGTTTACCGTATAGGTGCTAAAGAAAATGCCGTGTATTAGCTACGCTCCGTAAGGCGCTAAAGTTTGTTAGGGAAACGGAAACGGTTTGTTTGTGCTAAAGTTTCCCGTTACGGTATTAGAGCTAATACGTTAAGTAAACGTTTACAACACAGTAAACGCATATGTTTAAGCTAATACGTTAGTCAATGTAGAAGCGAAACAAACACGTATTATGAAAAACAAGATAGACTACTGGAAAAGGTGAAGAGATACGAGAGCAAACAACCCTAACGGAAAAGAGCCGCGTTGGTTGACCGTTGATTCGCCTTTGGCAGCCTTTCCAACCCGAGCTAATCGCTTTTAAGCCAGTTTAGCTTAGCAAAACCTTTAGCGCATTCCCTAACTAACCGGTCAACTTTAGCACATTCCAAGACAAGACCTTAATGGTCAAAGCTTCGGGTAATGGTCTTCCCTCCTTTAAGGGTATTAGCTAAGCGCAAAACCTAATAGGGTATTAGCTAAGCGCTTAGTTTACCTTATGGAGCTAAAGAACGGGAAACATTTTTCTTTAGCGCCTTTCTTAGGCTTAAGCTAATACCGGGAATGCACCGTTCGCTTCGCCCCGGGCTACAGCATTTTCTTTAGCGTAAAACCTAACCTAAAGAAAACCGGGGTTTGGGGCTAAAGAAAACAAAACCTAAACGTAGAAGCTAATACCTATTGGGGTGAAGCAAAACCATTCAGTCAAGAAGCTACACCATTCAGTCAAGAAGCAAAACCATTCAGTCAAGAAGCAAAACCATTCAGTCAAGAAACTTGACCATGTAGAAGGTGCTATGCAAGCCATGTTGGTCTTGTCTTGTCTTATCTTGTCTTGTCTTGCTACAGCTCGCTTAACTTTTAGGTTGAGGTTTTCTTTAGCGCATTCCCTTTCTTAGGCAAGTTTCCTATTGGTTTTGCACTAAAGAAAACAAAACAAGACCATGTAGTAAAGAAGGGAATCCTTTAGGTAAATGCTGTTCCAAGACCAACATGGTCTCTTTAGCTTCACCAACATGGCTCTTTAGCTCAAGACCAACATGGTGTAGCTGTAGCTTCACCTACATGGTGTAGCTGTAGCAAAACCAACATGGTGTAGCTGTAGCAAAACCAACATGGTATAGCTGCGCGCAAGACAAGACCATGTTGGTCAAGCTTCTTTACTACATGGTGTAGCTGTAGCCTTTACTTCATGGTAATATTAAGCAAAACCAACATGGTAATATTAAGCAAAACCTTAACGGGCTAAAGTTGACCGCTTCGCCCCTTAAGGTATTAGCTACACCTAAAGGCGAGGGAAGACCATTACCCAGACATTCTGGTCTTGTCTTGCTACAGCATAAATGCTACAGCGTTTTCTTTAGCCCGATAGGTATAGGTTTCTTTAGCGCATGAGCTAAAGAAAACCAAAACCGTTACGGGCTTAAGTTGACCGGTTAGGCTATAGCGTTTTCTTTAGCCCGTTAAGGCGCTATGCAAGGTATTAGCTCCAAGTTTAGCTTAGCTTCTAACTTGGTGGACAACCTGCAGGTTACCGGGCGCTGATTCAATGTTGGGTAAGGCGCCAAAAGCGTAAGAAAGAAATTTGATCATCCCAAGTTTTCTTCTTCCGTGAACCATTTTTGAAGGAATGGGGTTTCTTCAATAATGGAGATGCCATAAAGTGCGGATCAATATCCATAATACAATGATCAAAATAATGATTAAGAAGACCGGAATATCGTGATGCGGGTCAATTATTCCTTACATCATAGATATGGCTGCGTCCTAAAATCCCAATTACCAAGGTTCCGTGACGTCATGAGGAGCAATTAGAACAAATAGCTACCAAAAAGGGGTTCTCAAAATCACCGAGAAGATCATCTTTTCCATACAGATTGAGACCTTTGGAAAGGCCAAATGGCTACGCTTTTTCATATTCATGGATTATTCAATCCCAAAAAAAGCAAAAATCCCACGTACAAATTACTCGCTACTACCTTTAGATCAACAAAAGGTAGTAGCGAGCGATCATGCCATAAACGTTGCACGTTCAACTTGCATAGCACCTTTATGTCGCTTTTACGTTTACAACACGTTTAAGCTAATACCTAACCGGTAAACTAACAAGCCGCTTGCATAGCCCCTTAAGTAAACGATTAAGCTAATACCGGTAAACGGGTTAGTTTACTGTTTACTTATGGAGCTATGCTAATACCGTTAAGGTATTAGAGCTAAAGTTTACCGTAAAGGTATTAGTAAACGCTTAATCGTTAAGGTAAACGTAAACGCTTTTACAAAAACTAACGTAGAAGCTAATACCTATACCTTTACGGGCTAAAGAAGACCATGTTGGCCTGAAGGGGTGAAGCCATGTTGGTCTTGCTACAACGTTTCGCTTAAAGGTTTACTTATGGCGCTTAGCTTCGCCCCTTTAAAAAAGGTTTTGCGTGAAAGAAAACTTTAGCGCATTCCCTTCATGGTTAAGCTTTAGCCGATAGGTATTAGCTACACCATGTAGGCTATAGTGAAACTTTAGCGTAAAACAAGACCTAACCGGTCGCTTAAGCATTCCCTACATGGTCTTCCCTCCTTGCCCGTTAAGGTCTTACGCTGTAGATTCCAAGACCATGTTGGTCAAAGCTCCGGGTAATGGTCTTCCCTTCGGCCTTTTAGGTTTTCTTTAGCCGTTTCCCAGGTGCTAAAGTGTCTGAAACCGTTTCCCTAAAGGTTAACTTTAGCACCAATAGGTTTTCTTTAGCACCTTAACGGGAAATGGACACTAAAGCACCAATAGGTTTTGTAAACGAGCTAGAGAAAACTAACGTTAGCGCATTCCCTTCATGGTCTTCCCTCCAGGTAATGGTCTTCTTTAGCGCTGGGCTAAAGAAAACAGAACAAGACCAACATCGCTGGCATAGCACCTTAAGCCTTTTAGGGGCAAGCGCTTGTCCTAAAGGCGCTAAAGTGTCCCTTTAGGGAAACGGAAACGGTTTCTAAAGAAAATGCCTAAAAGGTATTAGCTTAAGCCAGCGCTAAAGAAAATGCTTACTTTAGGTATTAGCTTCTACGTTAAGGCGTTTTCGCTTCACTTTAAGGCTACAACATAATAGCTTAACCTAAAAGTTAAGCGTAATAGCTTAAGCCTATCGGCTTTACCACGCTACGCGCTTTAGGGGCTGTAGCCTACATGGTGTAGCTGTAGCAACCCTTCTTTACTACATGGTGTAGCTGTAGCATGGTCTTCCCTCCGCTTTATGGTCTTCTTTAGCGCAAGACAAGACCAACATGGTCCTTCTTGACTGAATGGTCTCTTTAGCCCCTACATGGTCTTCCCTCCGGGCCAACATGGTTTTGTCAACGAGCGATAGAAAACTAAAGTAAATGTAATAGCTTAATCGAAAACAACACTATAGAAGCTAATACCGTTTACAACACGTATTAGCTTAAACGTTAACGGCCGGTAGGTATTAGCCCATTTACCTAACGTAGAAGCTAATACCTATACCTTTACGGCGGAGCTATTACCATGTAGGCTATAGCTACACCATGTAGGCTCAAGCGAAAGTTTCGCTTAAACGTTTACTTATGGAGCTAAGCTAATACCCTTTGGGCGCGTAGCGTGCTAAAGAAAACTCTTTAGCCTTACGGGCGAAGAAAACCGTTTAGGTTTTGGTATTAGCTTAACTGTATAGGTAAACGAGCGGTAGTTTACGTGTCGTAAACGTAATAGCTTAATCGAAAACAACACTATAGCAGCTTCTACGTTAAGTAAACGATTAAGCGTTTACGCATAGCGCGTTAGGTATTAGCATAGCTCCATAAGGACCGGTAGGTATTAACTTTGCCTCACTATTCTTCTCCGTAGAGTTAGCAGCGTTTCGCCTTAGCCTCAGCCTAAGCTGAATAGGCAATTTAGATCTATTGGGGTTGGGCTTCCTATTCAAAGAAGAAGATGAACCAGCTGAATGAACCTCTTTATTCTGTTTCATTACTCAGATGAACAGGAGTCCATGTCATCAATTTGTCAGTAAATTTGGCATTCGTTGTAACTAACTTTTAAGCCAGTTTAGCTTAGCAAAACCGTTTATTGTTAGTAAACTAACTACGTTTAAGCTAATACTGTGTTGTAAACGCGCCCATTTACGCGAAAACCAGGGCCGAAGGGGCACCAGGCGCGTAGCGAAAACGCTGTAGATTCCAAGACCAACATGGTCTTCCCTCCGGGCCAACATGGTAATATTAAGCAAAACCTTTAGGTAATATTAAGCAAGACAAGACCAACATGGTCCTTCTTGACTGAATGGTCCGGCCCAACATGGTTTTCTTTAGCTCAATAGGTATTAGTGCTACGAAAACGTTTACCGTTACAGTAAACTAAGCGCTTTCCCAATAGGTGTAGCTAATACCTATTGGCTAAGAAAACTTTAGCGCAATTTAGGTAATAGCTTAAGCAAAACAAGACCATGTAGGCTACAGCTAATACCAGGCTAGAGCTACACCATGTTGGTCTTGTCTTGCTTAAGCCTTCGGCGTTGGTTTTTGCTGTAGCCTATCGGGTTTAGCACAAAACCTACCCGGGTTTCGTTGTAGCCTACATTGTGTAGCTGTATATTCGTTGTAGCCTACATGGTTTTGCTTAAGCCTGGTCTTCCCTCCGCTTGATGGTCTTCTTTAGCATTGGTTTTATGCTAAAGTTGTCTTTAGCGCTTAGTTTACCTTAACGGTATTAGCATAGCACCTTTCTTAGGTAAACTAAGCGCCTTATTGGAGCGATAGTTTACCGTTTACCTTATGGGGCTAAAGTTGACTAACCATAAAGGGAATGGTTTTCTAACCGCTTCGCCCCTAAAGGTATTAGCTTAAACGTAACGGTAAACGTAAACGCAAAACCGTTTACTTAAGGTGCTATGCAAGCGGCTTCGATTCACCCTACAGGTGCTAAAGTTTACCGGTTAGGCGCTAAAGTTTACCATATAGGTTTTACGCTAAAGTTTTCGTGCTAAAGCTGGGTGAACGTTTACGTTAGTTTTTGCTTAACCATTAGTTGACGTTTACCTAACGATGAACCGAAAACAACACTGGTTTTCGCTAAACGCTTGCATAGCACCTTTATGTCGCTTTTAGGTTTACAACACGTATTAGCTACTATAGTGTTGTAAACGTTACGGTAAACTAACCCGAAAACATCACTATAGTAGCGTTTACCTTTAGGTATTAGTGCTAAAGAAAACTTTAGCGCATTCCCTAAAGGTAACCCTAATCGGGCCTCATGGTGCTAAAGTTTACCTTAAGTTTTCGAGCTAAAGTTTACTGTAAAGGTATTAGGGGCTAAAGAAAACGCTTAACTTAAAGGCTAAAGAAAACCTAAAGGCTTAAGCTATTACGCTTTAGCCTATCGGGTTTCTTTAGCACCTATTGGTTTTGGTTTTCTTTAGCCCTAATACCTATTGGTATTAGCTTAATCGCTTGCATAGCACCTTAAGTTTAAGCTATTATGCTAAAAGCGGAGGTTTGACCATTACCCGAAGGGAAGACCTGAATGGTCTTGTCTTGCTACAGCGAAAACCAGGCTTAAGCTTTGACAACTAAATGAACAACCATCGAAAACAACACTATAGTAGTTGAACGTTTACCTAACGGTAAACTAACCGCATAGCGCCATAGGTGCTTAGTTGACCGGTTAGGCGCTAAAGAAAACGCGTAAAACCTATACGGGTCCCGTTAGGCTTAAGCTATTATGCTTTAGCCACCTATCGGCTTTAGCACGCTACGCGCTTTAGGGTATTAGCTAAGCACGCATAGCGCCTTTAGGTTTTCTTTAGCCATTTCCCTTAACAGGCAAGGAGGGAAGACCATGTAGAAGGTTTGACCAACATGGTCTTATCTTGTGCTAAAGTTTCGGCGCGCAGTGTAAACACGCCTATTGGTTTTGTGCTAAAGTTTCCTATTGGTTTTGCGCTAAAGAAAACGTTTACCTAACCGGGAAGCTTTCGAAAACGTTTACTTATGGGGCACAGCGAACGTGTTGTAAACGTATTAGCCCGAAAACCCGAAGGTGCTATGCAAGCGTTTCACCTTCGGGTTACGGTAAACGCTTCATCAAAAACGATTCCCTAACCGACGCGGAGCCCCATAAGGTAAACGCAGCGTGCGCTCAAAAACGTTTACTTTAGGTCGAAGGGGCAAAGCCATTAAGGTCCGGGGCTAAAGAAAATCTAAAGGTATTAGGGCTATGCTAATACCTAAAGTAAATGGTTAAGCTAAACCGCGCATTCCCTACATGGTCTTTCCTCCTAAACCTAGCTTCTACGTTAAGGTTTTATGCTAAAGAAAACCTAAAGGTATTAGGGCTTAATAGCTCCTAACCGGTCAACTAACTACGATTCCCTTTACGGTCAACTTTAGCCCGAAACCGTTTACCTAAACGATTAAGCGTTTACCTTTAGGTATAGGTATTAGCTTCTACGTTTACTTTTGGAGCGTTTACCTTTAGGTATTAGTGCTAAAGAAAACTTTAGCGTAAAACAAAACAAGACCAACATCGCTGGCATAGCACCTTAAGCCTTGTAGGTGCTAAAGTGTCCGTTTCCCACTAAAGTGTCCTATTTATTGGTGCTAAAGTTGTTAGGGAAACGGTTTCGGACACTTTAGCACAAGACCAACATGGTCTTCCCTCCGGCCCTAAAGGGAAACGGCTAAAGAAAACGCGCCTGGTAATAGCTCCGCCCTAAAGGTTTTGGTATTAGCTTAACTAAAGGGCCACCCGGAGGGAAGACCATTAAGGTCTTGCTTAAGCTAATACCTATTGGGGAGGGAAGACCATTATGGGAATGCTTAAGCTAAACCGCTTAACCTATTGGAGCTAAGCTTCACCCCTGGAAACATTTTCTTTAGCACCTTAACGGTTTTCTTTAGCTCGATAGGAGCTAAACTTTAGCCCCTAAAGTAAATGGTTTCGGGCGTAGCTTAGCTCCTAACCGGTATTAGCATAGCACCTTGAAGGGTTAAGCGTTTACCGGTTAGGGAATCGGGTTAGTTGACCTAAAGTAGGTGAAGCTAACCCTAATCGGGCAAGACCATGTTGGTCTTCTTTAGCGCCTAATGGGCTAAAGAAAACTAACGCTTAAGCAAGACAAGACAAGACCATTCTAGTCAAGCTTCTTGACTTCGTCGCTTGCATAGCACCTTCTTCACTGAATGGTCAAGCTTCTTTACTACATGGTAATATTAAGCAAAACCTTTAGGTAATAGCTTAAGCCTATACGGTGCGTAAGTTTACCGATAGGCTGACCGTCAAGAAGGCTTAAGCGGCGATTCAGTCAAGACGAAGCAAAACCATTCTGGTCTTGTCTTGTCTTGCGCTAAAGTTTTCGCTTAAGCCTAAACCGTTTTCTTTAGCTCGATAGGGAAAGTAAAGAAAACATTGTAGCCTATCGGGTTTCTTTAGCACGCATAGCGCATTCCCTTGAAGTCAAGAAGGTGCGTAGCAAGCAATTCTAGTCTTGTCTTCGCTTGAGCCTAACCGGGTTTCTTTAGCCGCTACGCGCCTTTAGGTGCTAAAGTGTCCTATTGGGAAACGGTTTCGCTTCACCCTTCTTGACTGAATGGCTTCGCCCCGACCTTAAGTTTCGCTTAACCTTTAGCGCTATGGTATAGGTAGCGTTACGGTGTAGCGTTTACCTTTACGTATAGGTATTAGCTCCGCCCCTATTGGTTTTGCGCTAAAGAAAACGTTTACAACTCAGTCAACTTACCTTAAAGGCTTAAGGTGCGTAGCAAGCGATGTTGGTCTTGTTTTGCGCTAAATTTTTCTTTAGCATGTTTACCGTTAGGTATTAGCTACTATAATGTTGTAAACGATGAAGCTAATACCTTATGGTAAACGTCAACTAACTACGTTGACTATTAGTATTAGCTTCGCCCCTCCCCAGCCAGCACGCCGGCACTCACTGGAGAAAGTTTACATGGCGGAAATAGCTTAATGGTAGAGTATAGCCTTGCCAAGGCTAGAGTTGAGGGTCCGAGTCCCTTTTTCCGCTTGCAGAATTGCGTCTTATGGTCGAAAGGTTCAACCGCCGGAGCCTTGATGATTCCTCCTCCTGGGCTGTAGAATCTACTTCGTCTTGATCTTGGCCAAGAAGAGGTCATATGCGTTTACATTTACCTTTACGGGAAACTACGAAAACTTTAGCGCAAAACAAGACCATGTAGGGCCGAAGGGAAGCCAATAGGTATTAGCTTAAGCAAGACAAGACCTACATGGTCTCTTTAGCGCCTACATGGTCTTCCCTCCTTGACTTTAAGGGTATTAGCTAAGCGCCTAAATGATTAAGCATTTACCTTTAGGTATAGGTATTAGCTTCATCGAAAACCGGTATTAGCTGCTATAGTGTTGTAAACGGTTGAACATGCATGGGGTAAAAGGCAACGAATTACCTCTCATGATTCTCGGGAATTTGTTGTCTTCTCGATCGCCATATTTACTATCTAAGAACATCTTCTCCGAAAACAACACGATTAAGCGAAAATGTTTACGTTTACTTATGGAGCGTAGCTAATACCTTTACGGTAAACGTCAACTCTCCTTTACGGTAAACGCAAAACCGTTTATGTTTACTTATGGAGCTTAGCTAATACCTTTGCGGTAAACGTAAACTATCGCTCCTTAACGGTAAACGCATAGCCCGTTGACCGGTATTAGCATAGCACCTATGGTGCGATAGAAAACTAAGCGCGCGTGACGGTATTAGCTTAAACGTGTTGTAAACGTAAACGTATTAGCTTTGATTCACCCATCCAATAACATATTTAACACATCTAGGAAGTTCATACCCAACTCATCAATAACCCATAAGTCAGCTGACTTTGCCCCGTAAACTCATTATAAGACGAGGCACATAATAGATCTTAAGAAAGCACTCTCTCACTCTATTAATCTAGTCTTCTGGGTACCGGGGTCCCCTATGACCAGAAGCTTCCTCTAACGTAATTATCGGGTTATCTGGCATTTACGACTAACCATCTCAAAAGAAATATACGTCGTTGCGTGCCTTATAAGAACGGGGCTGCTTCTTTCACTTACATAACCGAATAAATTTGCTTTTGGCTTCAATGTTTGTAAGTCTTCTACTTCGTACAGAGTTGTAATTCGACAGACATTTCTTCATCAAAAATCATAGAAAAGCACGTCTTCGGGCTCAGAGTTCTCTATCAATTACTGACTACTCAATATAACTCATGCATTCGTATCAAAATCGGTGTAAACGAGATCACTATTGTAAGTTCGGTAATCACTATATCTCCATCAGCAGGCCGGTGGGAGCGAGAAGTGTGGGACACGTCTGGAGTCCGTTTTTCCAATTATCACGGGTTACGCCGTATCTTAACCGATTACGGATTCGAAGGTCACCCATTAAGGAAAGACTTTCCTTTAAGTGGATACGTAGAAGTACGTTACGATGATTTAGAAAAATGTGTAGTTTATGAACTAATAGAAATGGCTCAAGAATTTCGCTATTCCGATTTGGCTAGTCCTTGGCAAGCTTAAGGTTTTAAGTAACTTGCCCGCGGATACTCCTTTTGCTTAACTTAAGGAATATTCACTGGCACACACAACACAAAAGCATACATTTCGGTAACATTCCAAAGAGCAAAAGAAGAAAAACACCATGAATCTCAATCGTAACGCTAGTTACAAAAAAAGCAAAAAAGGATTAGAAGCTGGGATCCGTTTCTCCGCTCAAGAGCATCCCTATCATTTAGTGGATCCAAGTCCATGGCCTTTGTTAGGTTCACTTGGAGCCCTAGCCAGCACTATTGGTGCTGTTATGTATATGCATTCATTTACAGGAGATAGAGCACTCCTTACCTTGGGCTTAGGATTAATCTTATATACCATGTTCGTATGGTGGTGTGATGTTACATGTGAATCTACTTACGAAGGAAATCACACCAAAGCGGTATAAGTAGGGCTTCGCTACGGTTTTTTCTTGTCCATCGTCTCGGAGGTTATGTTCTCTTTAGCCTTTTTTTGGGCCTTTCTTCATTCCTCTTCGGCACCCGCGGTAGAGATTGGAGCTATTCGGCCCCCCCAAGGAATTGAAGTGTTAAATCCCTGGGGAATCCCTTTTCTAAATACCCTAATTCTTCTTCTCTCTGGAGCTGCTGTGACTTGGGCTCATTATGCCATACTCGCAGGGTTAAAATAACAAGCAGTTCACGCTCTAGTAGCTATCGTTTGGCTGGCTTTAGTCTTCACCGGGTTTTAAGGAATGGAATATTATGAAGCACTTTTTATAATCTCTGACGGTATTTATGGGTTTACTTTTTATTTAGCTACCGGGTTTCATGGGTTCCATGTCATTATAGGGACCATTCTCTTGATGATACGCGGTATTCGTTAATATATGGGCCATTTCAGTTCTTTACATCACTTTGGCTTCGAAGCAGCTGCTCGGTACCGGTATTTCGTGGACGTGGTTCAGTTATTTCTATTCGCCTCTATCTATTGGTGGGGAGGAAAATGAATGGAATGAAAAAATGAGAAAAAGAAGGAAGAAGCTAAGCTAAACTGCTCCGCGAATAGCAGAGCTAAACTTGTTAGAAGCTAAGCGAAACTGCTTCGCGAAGCAGAGGCTTAAGCGTGAAGCCGCACCCCAGCTAGTGCTCCGCGAAGCAGAGGTTTAAGCCTTTGTTTTCGCTGCTAACTCTGTGGAGATCATTTTGCATGAAATGGAAAAGCTCTTTTCTTTCTTCCGTTAAAAAGAAAGCTCACGTAAGTAAGTAAGAATACCTTTCCTTTATTTTGTCTAGACTACTATACCTAGATCAATCATTCGGAGGTCGAGTATGATATGAGAAACTAAATGTTGTGAGTCTTTCTTTGAAGAAACTCTATTTCATTCCAGCTACAGAAAGCAGGTTCAATCAATCAATCAATCTGTGGGGTGGCCTTGCACCCCTCGTTCTCTGTCTTTACACGCAACTCGATGGGGCGAAGCTAATACCGTTTACCCAATAGGAGCGATAGTTTACTGTTTATGTATTAGAGCGAAAACGCGTAAAAAAAAACAAGACAAGACCAACATGGTCCTTCTTGACTACATGGTTAAGCTAATACCATGTTAGGCTTAAGCGTAATCGCCTAAGCCCCTTCTTGACTTCATCACCACTTAAGCTTCACCATAATGGTCTTCTTTCGCTCTAGCAAGACAAGACAAGACCAACATGGTGTAGCTTCTTGACTACATGGTTTTGCTTCTTGACTGAATGGTCTTCCCTCCGGGCCTAACATGGTCAAGCTTCTTGACTGAATGGTAATAGCTTAAGCCTTAAAGGGCTAATACCTATTGGCTACAACTACACCATGTAGAGAATGTGCTAAAGAGACCATGTTGGTCTTGCGCGCAGCTACACCATGTAGGCTACAGCTACACCATGTAGTAAAGAAGGAAAGACCATTAAGGTCTTGTCTTGTCTTGCGTGCAGCTATACCATGTAGTAAAGAAGCTTGACCATTAAGGTCTTGTCTTGCTTAAGTGTTTTCTTTAGCGCTCGCTTAAGCTAATACCTATTGGCTACAACTAATACCTATACCTTTACGGGAAACTTTAGCCGCTAAAGAAGACCGGGTCTTGCGCTAATTCGCTTTAGCCCCATAGCTTTTCTTTAGCCCGTTTACTTTAGGTAAACTCCCGTTTACTTATCATTTAAGTTAAGCATTCCAAGACAAGACAAGACCAACATTGCGCTTAAGCCCGGTTTTCTACGTTGTAGCCTTCACCTTTAGGTTTTCTACGGTGTATCCTTCACCTTTAGGTGTAGCGTTTACCTTAAAGTCAAGGAGGGAAGAACATTATGGTAAAGCTATAGCTACACCATGTTGGTGAAGGCTTAGCGATAATGTAGGCTATAGCTACACCATGTAGGTCTTGTCTTGCTACAGTGATAATCTAGGCTTAAGCTACACCATGTAGGTCTTATCTTGCTACAGCAATAATGTAGGCTACAGCTACACCATGTTGGTGAAGGCTTAGCTTAACCATGTTGGTCCCGATAATAAGGGAAGACCAACATGGTCTTGTCTTGCTACAGCGTCTTCTTTAGCGCCAGGTCAAGCTTCTTGACTACATGGTGTAGCTAAGATAGCGCCTTTAAGGTGTAGCTAATACCTATTGGGAAGGGAAGACCATGTTGGTGAAGCTACAGCGGTTTAGCTTAAGCCTAAACGGGCTAATACCGTTTAGGTTTTGGTAAATGCTTAAGCAAAATAATGGTAATAGCTTAAGCAAGACAAGACCATGTTGGTCAAATCAGGTAATGGTCTTCCCTCCGCTTTTAGCGTAATAGCTTAAACGATTAGGTAAACGTAAACTAACCTATACCTAAAGGTATTAGCATAGCACGTAAACGGTCAACGGTGAATCGAAGCGTTTACCGTTTACGTTTACTTTAGTTTTCTAACGTAGTTTACCTTTACGGTATTAGCTTCGCCCCTATGGTGCCGTTTACCGGTAACGGAGCTAAGCCGCAGCGCCCCATAAGTAAACGTTTTCGATGAAACGTTTACCTATTGGGTTTTCGGGTTAGTTTACGTGTTGTAAACGTAGTTAGTTGATGTTTACAACTCAGTCAACTATCGCATCGTATGGGGCGTAGCGTTTACCTTATGGAGCTTACTAATACTGAGTTGTAAACGTAAACGGTCAACGGTGAATCGGAGCTAATACCGAAAACGAAAACTTATGGGGCGAAGCTTAGCTCCTAACGGGGGTGCTAAAGAAAACGCTGTAGCAAGACAAGACCTACATGGCTTGCTACGCACCTTCTACATGGTCTTCCCTCCTTGACCTTTATGGTTTTCTTTACGATAGGTGCTATGCAAGCGATTAAGCTATTACGCTGCGTGTAAAACCTATACGGGTATGCTAATACCTATTGGCTACAGCTAATACCTATACCTTTACGGGAAACTTTAGCCCTGTTTTACGCGTAAGTTCCGCTTAAGCCCTTTAGGTGCTAAAGAAAACGCTTAAGCAAGACAAGACCAACATGGTCCTTCTTGACTACATGGTGTAGCTGTAGCATTCGTTGTAGCCTTCATGGTTTTGCTTAAGCCTTCATGGTAATAGCTCGCTTAAGCATTCCCAATAGGTAATATTAAGCATTCCCAATAGGTAATATTAAGCATTCCCAATAGGTAATAGCTTAAGCATTCCCAATAGGTAATAGCTTAAGCATTCCCAATAGGTAATAGCTCGCTGTAGCAAGACAAGACCAACATGGTCCTTCTTGACTACATGGTGTAGTTGTAGATTCACCAACATGGTAATATTAAGCAAGACAAGACAAGACAAGACCAAGGCTTTGCCCCTTACCAACATGGTTTTGCTTCTTGACTGAATCGCTTCTAAAGAAAACGGTAATAGCTTCGCCCCTTCTTGACTGAATGGCTCTTTAGCTCAAGACCATGTTGGTCTTCCCTCCTTGACTTTACAACATGGTTTTCTTTAGCCCGATAGGCTTAAGCGGTTAAGCAAAAACCGATAGGCTTAAGCGGTTAAGCTAATACCTATTGGGAATCGGGCGAACGCTCGTTTACCGTTACGGTTTTGTAAGCGCCCGTTAAGGTTTGTTTTGCGGCATTTTCTTCAGCACTTTCCATTTACAACTCAACTTTAGCTCCATAAGGTCAACTTTAGCGTAAAACAAGACAAGACAAGACCAACATGGTCCTTCTTGACTGAATCGCTTGCTACGCACCTTCTTGACTGAATCGCTTGCTACACACCTTCTTGACTTAATCGCTCGCTTAAGCCTTCGGGTTAGGTGTAGCGTTTACCTAAAGGCTATAGCGTCTTCTTTAGTGCCTTTTAGGTTTTCTTTACTTTCTCTTCGCTTAAGCCTAATCGGGTATGGTTTTCTTTATTTTACGTTTACAACTCAGTATTAGTAAGCTCCAAAACAACTCAGTATTAGCATAGCTCCAAAACAACTCAGTTTTAGTAAGCTCCTATTGGGGCTATGCTAATACCTTTAGGTATAGGTTTTCTTTAGCACTAATACCTAACGGTAAACGCTTCATCCTGACCTTTTAGTGTCCTATTGTATTAGGTGTAGCTAATACCTATTGGGAAGGGAAGACCATGTTGGTTTTGCTACAGCGGGTTAGTTTACCTAAAGTAAACGGTTAAGCTAATACCTCGCATAGCGCCTTAACGGTTTTCTTTAGCTCCATAAGTAAACGTAAACGCTTAAACTTTAGCGCGTTACGGTATTAGCTTTGACCTACCGGTCCTTAACGATTAAGCGTTGACGCATAATCGTTACGGTATTTCCGATTCACCGATTCACCGTTGACCGTTTACCGTTAGGTATTAGCATAGCCCGTTTACGTTTACAACTCAGTTTTCTTTAGCACCAATAGGTGCTATGCTAATACCGGTTAGGTAAACGTTTTCTTTAGCACGTTAGGTAAACCGCCCCATACGGTGCGATAGTTGACTGAGTTGTAAACGTAAACTAACTACGTTTACAACACGTATTAGCTACGCCCCATAGGTGCTATGCGTTTACGTTTACCGTTAGGTATTAGCTTCTATAGTGTTGTAAACGTTTTCGGTATTAGCTTCAATTCACCCAGTGCACTTTTCACCTACATATAATGAAATCCACCTTACGGGTTTACCATTAAGAATTATTAACTAACAGCTAATTACGCTTTTCCAAACAAATGAGAAGACCCGATGATACACATACGTTCTTCGGATAGTGGGAGAAGTTATTAGTCTGCTGTGTAGTAGCTGGATATGTTTAGCTATCTATGCGCCTTTTAGAACGTTTAAGCTAATACTGTGTTGTAAACATTACGGTTTTCGTTTACAACACTATAGTAGCGTTTACTGTTAGGTAAACGTAAACTAACTACGTTCAAGCGAAAACAAACAATAAAAGTTTAGAAAACAAACAGTAAACGTTTAGAAAACAAATAGTAAACATTTAGAAAAAAAAGCCTAACTGTTATTACGCTTAAGCCTTTAAGGTTGGTTTTCGGCGTTTATTTAGAAAACATGTTGTAAACGTTGGTTGTGACCAGCCAGCTACCTTCCGTTTACAACACGATTAAGCGTTTACGTTTACTGTTAGGCGCTAAAGTTTCCCGGGTAGGGAAAGTGCTAAAGAAAATGCTTAAGCCTTTAGGAGTATTAAGCTAATACCCTTAAGCATTCGCTGTAGCCTACATGGTGCTGTAGCCTTCATGGTAATATTAAGCAGGACCAACATGGTGTAGCTAATACCTATTGGCTAAAGTAATCGCGCCTTCTCGACTGAATGGTAATAGCTTAAGCCATTAAGGCGCTAAAGTGTCCGTTTCCCTTAACGTTTTCTTTAGCACCTTAACGGGTTTGGGCGATAGAAAACCATTCCCTTTATTTTCTTTAGTCTTCGCTACAGCGTTTTCTTTAGCTTTTCTTTAGCCGAAACCGTTTACTTAAGGTAAACTAACGCACCTTTATTTAGGAAAAGCCCCTAAAAGGCCCACCCGGAGGGGCGAAGCCATGTTGGTCTTGCTACAGCGGTTTAGCTTAACCTAAAAGTAATCTAATACCATTCCCTTTACGGTCAACTCCCGATTCCCTTTACGGTAAACGCTTACCCGTTAGGTTTTGTAAACGAGCTAAAGAAAACGTTTACAACTCAACTTTAGCTCCATAAGTCAACGTATTAGCATAGCTCCTAAAGGCGCTATGCTAATACCTAACGTGCTATGCGTAAACGTAAACGCTTGAACCTAAAAGGCTTTTTAGGAAGAGGAAGGGCAATGATAACGAATCTGACAGTAGGAGATGAATAAATGAGATGATATCAGATGAGAGAGCTTTCTCTCTCTCGCCTAAAACAGTTGTTTTCTCCTTGAAATAACTACTGTAAAAGCCACTTCGCCGCGTAAACGTTTACCTAATCGTAGAAGCTAATACCTATTGGGCCGAAGGCTTAAGCAAGACCATGTTGGTCTTCTTTAGCGCAAGACCAACATGGTGTAGCTTCTTTACTACATGGTCTTGTTTTACACGGTTTTGCTAATACCTATTGGCTACAGCTAATACCTATTGGGCCGAAGGCTTAAGCAAGACCATGTTGGTCTTCTTTAGCGCAAGACAAGACCTTAATGGTCAAGCTTCTTTACTACATGGTGTAGCTTCTTTACTACATGGTCTTGCTTTACGCTAAAGTTTTGCTAATACCTAACGTCGAAGCTAATATCCATAGAAGCGAGAGTAGACTGAGTTGTAAACGTAAACGGTAAATGGTTTTGCATTTAAGCTAATACGTTTACAACACTATAGCAGCGAAACCCGTAAAGGTCCGGTAGGATTAAGCTAATACCATTTACGTTTACTTAAGGTAAACTCTCCTTTACGGTAAACGCAAAACCGAAAACGTTTACTGTTAGGCGCTAAAGTTTACCGGGTGCTAAAGAAAACCTAAAGGCTTAAGCTAATACCAAAACCTAAACGCGAAAACTTTTGCTTAAGTAATGGTGTAGTTGTAGCAAGGCCAACATGGTTAAGCTTTAGCCTTTAAGGTGTAGCGTTTACCGTTACGGTATAGGTACTAGCTACACCTTAAAGGCGCTAAAGAGACCATGTAGGGCTTAAGCTACACCAACATGGTCCCGGAGGGAAGACCATGTAGGGAATGCTTAAGCTAATACCAAAACCGTTACGGGTAAGCTAATACCAGGCTACAACGAAAACGCTTAGCCTAACCTAACGAAGGCTTAAGCGAGCGATTAAGTCAAGAAGCTTGACCATGAAGGCTACAGCTACACCATGTAGGTCTTGTCTTGTCTTGTTTTGTCAACTTTAGCCCAAACCCTACCCGGGACACTTTAGCTTAAGGTTTTACGCTAAAGAAAACCTAAAAGGCCCACCCGGAGGGAAGACCATTAAGGTCTTGCTTAAGCTACACCAACATGGTCCCGGAGGGAAGACCATTACCCCATTTGACCTGAATGGTCTTGTCTTGGAATGCGCTAAAGTTTTCTTTAGCGCCTTCGCTACAGTTTGAAATTTGATCATCCCGGGAAATTCAGTCCATTTTCATTGGCAGTTCCCCCTGCCAAATGAATGAGTTCCGATTTGGACCTTTTCAGTACCTTCTTTAGTCCTTCGTAAGTTAGAAGCTAAAGTCGAAAACAACACGTAAACGCAGAGCACCTTGCAGTTCGCTCGCTGCTAACTTCAGTCCAAATGACCGAGCCGAAAACAACACGTATTAGCTTCGATTCACCCAAGTTTCGCTTAGCTCCTAACTTGTTTCGCTGCAATGCTTCCACGCTTGTTGAGCTGCGGGTTCGTTCCTTGGCGGTATTAGCTTCGATTCACCCGTAGAAAGGCTTAGCTTCTAACAAGTTTTGCTTATGTCCGATTCACCCGCAGTTAAGCTTAGCTTCGCCCCATAAGTCCTTCGTAAGGTGTGGGCAGTTCCCCTCCGTAATCTCTCCACCCACCGCCAGCAGCCAACGATGTTGAATCGCTGTTCCCCTGGCTGGAATTTCTTTCTCCTCAACATAGCCTATACGGTTTCATCTGAAGACGAATACGGTCCAAACAACGGCAAAGGCGAATCAACCCCGGAAAGCTCTTTTCCTACGGGTTAAAGCTCTCTATCTCTATCTAACTTTTTCTTAAAGCTCTTAAGCTCTTAATTGTTTTCTTGCCGACGAAACACTCTCTCAACTAAGCATTCCAGTAGAGTAAGAATTGCGCTTATACGCTTGATTGATTTGAAACAGCAGAATGCTTCGCTGCTAATTACGTTTCTAACAAAGAATCTAAGCTTCGACCCGCCCGCTCTTAAGCTCTTAATTGAGAGAAAGAAACTTTTCACTCTCAACGATGCCTAAGCCTCATTTGTTTAGTTCGTGCTTAAGCTCTTCTAGGAGTCTTGAGCGAAGTTCACTAGCTAGCTAGCTCTTCTAGGAGTATTGAGCGAAGTTCACGTTCTTTCTTGAGCTCTTCTTTGAGAGACTTGCTTGCTCAGTTCGGCCTAACTCATATGGGGACTACGGGACGGTAAACTCTTCGCTTCGCGCTTTCCGTTTACAACTCAGTCAACTTTAGCTCTATATGGTCAAGACCATGTTGGTCAAGCTTCTTTACTACATGGTGTAGCTGTAGCCTTTACTTCATGGTAATATTAAGCAAAACCAACATGGTAATATTAAGCAAAACCTTAAAGGGCTAAAGTTGACCGCTTCGCCCCTTAAGGTATTAGCTACACCTAAAGGCGAGGGAAGACCATTACCCGGACATTCTGGTCTTGTCTTGCTACAGCGTAAACGCTACAGCGTTTTCTTTAGGCCGATAGGTATAGGTTTCTTTAGCGCAGGAGTTAAAGAAAACCAAAACCGTTACGGGCTTAAGTTGACCGGTTAGGCTACAACGTTTTCTTTAGCCAGTTAAGGCGCTATGCGAGGTCTTAGCTCCAAGTTTAGCTTAGCTTCTAACTTGGTGGACAACCTGCAGGTTACCGGGCACTGATTCAATGTTGGGTAAGGCGCCAAAAGCGTAAGAAAGAAATTTGATCATCCCAGGTTTTCTTCTTCCGTGAACCATTTTTGAAGGAATGGGGTTTCTTCAATAATGGAAATGCCATAAAGTGCGGATCAATATCCATAATACAAAGATCAAAATAATGATTAAGAAGACCGGAATATCGTGATGCGGGTCAATTATTCCTTACATCATAGATATGGCTGCGTCCTAAAATCCCAATTACCAAGGTTCTGCGGCGTCACGAGGAGCAATTAGAACAAATAGCTACCAAAAAGGGGTTCTCGAAATCACCGGGAAGATAATCTTTTCCATACAGATTGAGAGCTTTGGAAAGGCCGAATGGCTATGCTTTTTCATATTCATGGATTATTCAATCCTGGAAAAAGCAAAAATCCCACGTACAAATTACTCGCTACTACCTTTAGATCAACAAAGGGTAGTAGCGAGCGATCATGCCATAAACGCTGCTCGTTTAACTTGCATAGCACCTTTATGTTGCTTTTACGTTTACAACACGTTTAAGCTAATACCTAACCGGTAAACTAACTAGGTTTAAGCCGCTTGCATAGCACCTTAAGTAAACGATTAAGCTAATACCGGTAAACGGGTTAGTTTACCGTTTACTTATGGAGCTATGGTAATACCGTTAAGGTATTAGAGCTAAAGTTTCCCGTAAAGGTATTAGTAAACGCTTAATCGTTAAGGTAAACGTAAACGCTTTTACGAAAACTAACGTAGAAGCTAATACCTATACCTTTACGGGCTAAAGAAGACCATGTTGGCCCAGAGGGGCGAAGCCATGTTGGTCTTGCTACAGCGTTTCGCTTAAACGTTTACTTATGGCGCTTAGGTTCGCCCCTTTAAAAAAGGTTTTGCGCGAAAGAAAACTTTAGCGCATTCCCTTCATGGTTAAGCTTTAGCCAATAGGTATTAGCTACACCATGTAGGCTACAGCGAAACTTTAGCGTAAAACAAGACCTAACCGATCGCTTAAGCATTCCCTACATGGTCTTCCCTCCTTGCCCGTTAAGGTATTACGCTGTAGATTCCAAGACCATTTTGGCCTTTTAGGTTTTCTTTAGCCGTTTCCCAGGTGCTAAAGTGTCCGAAACTGTTTCCCTAAAGGTCAACTTTAGCACCAATAGGTTTTCTTTAGCACCTTAACGGGAAACGGACACTAAAGCACCAATAGGTTTTGTAAACCAGCTAAAGAAAACTAACGTTAGCGCATTCCCTTCGTGGTCTTGCCTCTGGGTAATGGTCTTCTTTAGCGCTGGGCTAAAGAAAATAAAACAAGACCAACATCGTTGGCATAGCACCTTAAGCCTTTTAGGGGTAGGCGCTTGTCCTAAAGGCGCTAAAGTGTCCCTTTAGGGAAACGGAAACGGTTTCTAAAGAAAATGCCTAAAAGGTATTAGCTTAAGCCAGCGCTAAAGAAAACACTTACTTTAGGTATTAGCTTCTACGTTAAGGCGTTTTCGCTTCACTTTAAGGCTATAGCGTAATAGCTTAACCTAAAGTTAAGCGTAATAGCTTAAGCCTATCGGTTTTAGCACGCTACGCGCTTTAGGGGTTGTAGCCTACATGGTGTAGCTGTAGCAACCCTTCTTTACTACATGGTGTAGCTGTAGCATGGTCTTCCCTCCGCTTTATGGTCTTCTTTAGCGCAAGACAAGACGAACATGGTCCTTCTTGACTGAATGGTCTCTTTAGCGCCTACATGGTCTTCCCTCTAGGCCAACATGGTATTGTCAACGAGCGATAGAAAACTAAAGTAAATGTAATAGCTTAATCGAAAACAACACTATAGAAGCTAATACCGTTTACAACACGTATTAGCTTAAACGTTAACGACCGGTAGGTATTAGCCCGTTTACCTACCGTAGAAGCTAATACCTATACCTTTACGGTGGAGCTATTACCATGTAGGCTACAACTACACCATGTAGGCTCAAGCGAAAGTTTCGCTTAAACGTTTACTTATGGAGCTAAGCTAATACCTTTTAGGCACGTAGCGTGCTAAAGAAAATGCTTTAGCCTTACGGGCAAAGAAAACCGTTTAGGTTTTGGTATTAGCTTAACCGTATAGGTAAACGAGCGATAGTTTACGTGTTGTAAAGGTAATAGCTTAATCGAAAACAACACTATAGCAGCTTCTACGTTAAGTAAACGATTAAGCGTTTACGCATAGCGCGTTAGGTATTAGCATAGCTCCATAAGGACCGGTAGGTATTAGCTTCGCCTCACTATTCTTCTCCGTAGAGTTAGCAGCGTTTCGCCTTAGCCTCAGCCTAAGCTGAATAGGCAATTTAGATCTATTGGGGTTGGGCTTCCTATTCAAAGAAGAAGATGAACCAGCTGAATGAACCTCTTTATTCTGTTTCATTACTCAGATGAACAGGAGTCCATGTCATCAATTTGTCAATAAATTTGGCATTCGTTGTAACTAGCTTTTAAGCCAATTTAGCTTAGCAAAACCGTTTACTGTTAGTAAACTAACTACATTTAAGCTAATACCATGTTGTAAACGCGCCCGTTTACACAAAAACCAGGGTCGAAGGGGCACCAGGCGCGTAGCGAAAATGCTCTAGATTCCAAGACCAACATGGTCTTCCCTTCGAGCCAACATGGTAATATTAAGCAAAACCTTTAGGTAATATTAAGCAAGACAAGACCAACATGGTCCTTCTTGACTGAATGGTCTGGCCCAACATGGTTTTCTTTAGCCCGATAGGTATTAGTGCTACGAAAACGTTTACCGTTACAGTAAACTAAGCGCTTTCCCAATAGGTGTAGCTAATACCTATTGGCTAAGAAAACTTTAGCGCAATTTACGTAATAGCTTAAGCAAAACAAGACCATGTAGGCTATAGCTAATACCAGGCTACAACTACACCATGTTGGTCTTGTCTTGCTTAAGCCTTCGGCCCTTGTTTTCACTGTAGCCTATCAGGTTTAGCACAAAACCTACCCGGGTTTCGTTGTAGCCTACATGGTGTAGTTGTAGATTCGTTGTAGCCTACATGGTTTTGCTTAAGCCTGGTCTTCCCTCCGCTTTATGGTCTTCTTTAGCATTGGTTTTACGCTAAAGTTGTCTTTAGCGCTTAGTTTACCTTAACGGTATTAGCATAGCACCTTTCTTAGGTAAACTAAGCGCCTTATTGGAGCGATAGTTTACTGTTTACCTTATGGGGCTAAAGTTGACTGACCGTAAAGGGAATGGTGTTCTAACCGCTTCGCCCCTAAAGGTATTAGCTTAAACGTAAAGGTAAATGTAAATGCAAAACCATTTACTTAAGGTGCTATGCAAGCGGCTTCGATTCACCCTACAAGTGCTAAAGTTTACTGGTTAGGCGCTAAAGTTTACCGTATAGGTTTTACGGTAAAGTTTTTGTGCTAAAGCCGAGTGAACATTTACGTTACTTTTCGCTTAACCGTTAGTTGACGTTTACCTAATGATGAACCGAAAACAACACTGGTTTTCGCTAAACGCTTGCATAGCACCTTTATGTCGCTTTTACGTTTACAACACGTATTAGCTACTATAGTGTTGTAAACGTTACGGTAAACTAACCCGAAAACAACACTATAGTAGCGTTTACCTTTAGGTGTTAGTGCTAAAGAAAACTTTAGCGCATTCCCTAAAGGTAACCCTAATCGGGCCTTATGGTGCTAAAGTTTACCTTAAGTTTTCGAGCTAAAGTTTACCATAAAGGTATTAGGGGCTAAAGAAAACGCTTAACTTAAAGGCTAAAGAAAACCTAAAGGCTTAAGCTATTACGCTTTAGCCTATCGGGAAACTTTAGCACCTATTGGTTTTGGTTTTCTTTAGCCCTAATACCTATCGGTATTAGCTTAATCGCTTGCATAGCACCTTAAGTTTAAGCTATTACGCTAAAAGTGGAGGTTTGACCATTACCCAAAGGGAAGAACTGAATGGTCTTGTCTTGCTACAGCGAAAACCAGGCTTAAGCTTTGACAAGACCTTAATGGCTTCGCCCCTTCGGGCCAACATGGTCTTGTTTTGCTTAAGCGTTTACCAAAACTTAAACGGTTTTCTTTAGCCGTTTCCTTAAAAGGTGCTAAAGTGTCCTATTGGTGCTTTAGTTTCCTTATTGGGAAATGGTTTCGGACACTTTAGCACCATGTAGGCTTAAGCTAATACCAGGCCCGAAGGGTTAAGCAAGACCAACATGGTCTTCTTTAGCGCAAGACCAACATCGCTTCTAAAGGAAACTTCATGGTAATAGCTTCGTTGTAGCCTACATGGTCTTGTTTTGCTACAGCTAAACCGTTGTAGCTTCACCTACATGGTCTTCCCTTCGGGTGGCCCTTTAGGTATTAGCTACACCTAAAGTCAAGAAGGCGTGATGATTCAGTCAAGAAGGTAAAGAAAACCATTAAGTAAGTCTTGTCTTGTCTTGTCTTGTCTTGGAATGCTTAACTTAAACGATAGGTAAACGGTTAAGCGAAAACTTTAGCGCCTAAAAGGCCGGAGGGAAGACCATGTTGGCCCGGAGGGGCGAAGCCATGTTGGTCTTGGAATCTACAGCATTTACCATTCCCAATAGGTACTAGCTTCTACGTTTAGGGAATGAAAGAAAACCAAAACCTAACGGTAAACTCGCTACGTGCCTTAACGGTTTTCTTTAGCCATTTCCCTAAAAGGCTACAGCGTGTCCGTTTCCCAATAAATAGGAAACACGGAGCACCTTTAGGGAAACAGAAACTTTAGCACAAGACAAGACCAGAATGGTCAAAGCTTCGGGTAATGGTCTTCCCTCCGGGCCTTTAAGGTTTTGTAAACTTTAGCTCGTGTTTTCGTTTACCTTTTAGGCTTTTCTTTAGCTCGTTTACCCGGTAGACTTTAGCGTAAAACAAGACCATGTTGGTCTTCTTTAGCACCTAACCGGTATTAGCTTACTTTGGGTGTAGCTAATACCTAAAGTAAAGGAGCTAAAGAGCCATGTTGGTCTTGCTATAGTGTTTTCTTTAGCTCGTAAAGGTAAACGTAGATAGTTGACCTACCGGTCCTTATGGAGCTAAGCATAGCCCCTAAAGTAAACGTTTTCTTTAGCTCATTTACTTTAGGTTTTCTTTAGCTCCTAACAATAAACTAAGCGCTAAAGAAAACCGTTTACTACTTATTGTAGGAGCTAATACGTGTTGTAAACGTAATAGCGTAACCGTTTACTAACGTGCGAAGCTAAGCACGATTCCCTAACCGGGAAACGCTTAACCCTTCGGGCCTAACGATTAAGCGTTTACGTTTACAACACTATAGCAGCACCGATAGGGGCTAAAGTTTACCTTAAGTAAATGGTTTCGTCAACTTTAGCCACATAGCACCTTAACGGTTTTCTTTAGAACCATAAGTAAACGTTTAAGCGAACGTAGTTAGGTAAACGTAAACGGTCAACGGTATTAGCTCCGCCCCACTAAAGAGCGAGTATGACTAATCGATGTGGTTGATATGACGACGACAACAGCATGTTGTAAACGGAAATAGCCAACTCTTGGCATATCTCCACTTCGTGCCGGCAGTGGCAGTTGAACGGTCTCGTGAATGCAAGATGCTAGCGGAACGATCAGCCAGACGGTAAGGCTAAGTTCCTCCCTACCGCGTCTATCCGTGTGTGTTGAGGATCCGGATTAGTGCACCAGAGATAGGGGAAACTGGGAGTCGATATGGGTATAGCAAACATCTGAAGCGTAACTGCACACTCACACGACCGGAGATAGGAGCATTCAGTGATACCGGTGATCCACACTTCCCGGATAGATGTGTGGGACAGAGGACTCGTAATACGTGCCTACCAGGAACCGCTTCAACCATGGTTGCATAGGTGCGATAGAGCAAAAACTAACGTAAACGTTCAAGCGTTTACGTAGATAGAAAACGTTAAGTAAACGATTAAGCTAATACTATACCTAACCGGTCAACTTTAGCTCCTAAAAGGCCCGATTAGGCTTTAGCGATTGGTTTTGCGCAACCTATTGGTTTTGCGCTAAAGTTGACCATTAAGGTTTTACTCGTTTACCTTTAGGTGTAGCGTTTACCTTTAGGTATAGGTATTAGCTTAATCGCTTGCATAACACCTTAAGTTTAAGCTATTATGCTAAAAGCGGAGGGAAGACCATGTTGGTTTTGCTACAGCGAAAACCAGGGCCGAAGGCTTAAGCAAGACAAGACCTTAATGGTCCTTCTTTACCAACATGGTGTAGCTGTAGCTTCACCAACATGGTCAAGCTTCTTTACTACATGGTCTTGTTTTGCTTAAGCGTTTACCAAAACCTAAACGGTATTAGCCGTTTCCCGTTAGGTGCTAAAGTTATTGGTGCTTTAGTTTCTTAGGGAAACGGTTTCGGACACTTTAGCACCATGTAGGCTTAAGCTTATACCAGGCCCGAAGGTTAAGCAAGACCAACATGGCTAGCAGCGCTCAAGACCAACATGGTCTCGTTGTAGCCTTTACTTCATGGTGTAGTTGTAGCAAGACCAACATGGTCAAGCTTCTTGACTACATGGTCTTGTTTTGCTTAAGCTATTACGCTGTAGCAAGACCTACATGGTCTTCCCTTCGGGTGGCCCTTTAGGTATTAGCTACACCTTAAGTCAAGAAGGGAAGACCAGGCGCTAAAGTTTTCGCTTAAGCGTTCCCTACATGGTCTTCCCTCCTAAATGGTAAACGCTACACCTAAAGGTGAAGGCTACAATGTAGAAAACCAGGCTTAAGCGCGATGTTGGTCTTGTTTTGTCTTGTTTTGCTTAACTTAAATGATAGGTAAACGGTTAAGCTAATACCGAAACCTAAAGGCTTAAGCTAATACCATTCCCAATAGGTATTAGCTACACCTTAAGGGAAACGGACACTTTAGCCCTAATACCTTTAGGGGCGAAGCTAAGCTCGATAGGTTTTCGATGACCGTAAAGGCTACAACGTTTTCTTTAGCCGCCCCTAAAGGTTTTCTTTAGCACGCATAGCGCTTTAGGGTATTAGCTAAGCACGATTAGTTTCGTTAGGTAGTTCCCCCGATTCCCTTTAGGTATTAGCTTCACCCTTCTTGACTGAATGGTAATAGCTTAAGCCTATCGGTATTAGCTTAATCCTTCACCATAATGGTAATAGCTGTAGCCTACATGGTAATAGCTACGCGCCTTTAGGCGCTATGCGTGCTATGCTAATACCCTAAAGTAAACGGTTAAGCGAAACCCAAAACCATACGGTGCTAAAGTGTTCGTTTCCCACTAAAGTGTCCTATTGGTGCTAAAGTTGACCTTTAGGGAAACGGAAACGGACACGCTGTAGCCTTAAGGGAAACGGCTAAAGAAAACCTTAAGGGGCGAAGTGGTCAACTTTAGCCCGTTAAGGTTTTCGGGTACGTGTTGTTTTCGTTTTCTTTAGCCCGTTTCCCAAACACTTTAGCACCTATTGGTTTTCGTTTTTGTTTTCGCTTAAACATTAGGTGCTAAAGAAAACCTATGGGGCTAAAGTTGACCGTTAGGTATAGGTAAACGTAGATAGTTTACATGTTGTTTTCGTTTTCGGTCTGATTCACCCAAGTTGAGCTTAGCTGCGATTCATGAACCCGCAGAAAGGCTTAGGTGCGATTCACCCAAGTTGAGCTTAGTTGCTAACTTTTCGCTTAGTTGACCTTTTCGGTCATTTATCGGGTGAACGAAAACTAACGTAAACGCTTAAACGTGTTGTTTTCGGTGCTGCGTCGCAGAAGGGAAGGGGCCTAAATCGGCAAACAGACTGACGCCTAAACTTGAGCAGTGCCGTAAGGTTTAACAGAACACCCAGATAGGGAATTGGCCAGTCGACCCCACACCTCACGTCGCGGCGCGGTCGAGGCCAAAAGTAAGTACTCGCTTCGGGTTCATCCTCAGCAAAAACTCGCAGGCAGGACTCGATCAAGTGCTCTTCCGTGCCGCTTACGTTCATCCATCGGGTGTCCTCCTTTCCCCTCGATGAGCTAGCTGCGCTCAACGACGAGTGGAAGGGGGAAGGGCGGCGCTTCTGTTCCCCGCGGCGGCGGGAGGACAACGAGGAGGACTAGAGGGAACATAGGCCTCGTCCAGAGCTCGCTCGAGATGACGCGCTTCGCTTCCACTCAAGTCCTCTCGGCCGGCCCTCGACGACCGGCCTCGACCTTCGTCTCGAGGCACGCAGCGTCGACTTTTTTAGAGGTGGGCAGGTCGACGATGCCGTTCTAAGCTTCTAACTCGTCGATCCACGTTTGCTGCTTTGTTGACTTCATAAACATAAACGAAGGCTCTAGTTCTCCGTCCTGATGTCACCTAAATCATCTCATAGATGAGAGAAGGCTGAAAGAGCCATGAGAACGCCAAATTTCAACCAACCATCCACTTTTCCCTAAGGTAACTCAAGTTGGAGAGCCGTGTGATGGGTGACCATCTTGCACAGTTCAGAGAGCACCAGTGTATGTGACACTAATGAACCTGTGCAACACAGCAGCTGGCATCGAGTAACTTTCAACCCTATCTACGTTCCCATGATGGCTTAAGAACACACTTATCCCTTAGCTGTAGAGAGACCTTGCAATTGTGAGGTACCGTTATGAGCTTAATATATATGAGTGTCATTTCGTGAAATAACTTGAATCCCAAATCATTTACCTGCTTTAACTACTTATGCCATGGATGTGGGAGCATCAACTCCGTCTCCGTGGGCTTTTGAAGAGTGAGAAAAACCTTTGGAATTCTATGAAAGGGTCTCGGGAGCTAGGATGTATGCCAGTTATATATGATCAGGTGGAGTGGCATAAGATCTGCCTCTGGGCTTGAGGGGAGACACCTTCTCATTCACATAATAATTTGCTTCTCGTATTGACGAATCAGAGGAGATGCCAACCAACAACCGTATCTGGAAATAACGATTAGTGGATATCGGTACCGTCACTGCATAGCAAGCTTTGGATCGGGGATTCAGTGGTGTAATGTTAAGAGGTCGTGCGACATGAAGACATCGATAGCAATATGGGGGAGGTTCCCATCAGGCAACGGTTTTGCCTGACCTTGCTCAAGCACGCTTTGACTGTAAAGACTTGGTGTGAAGCCTTGAGGATAGGACAACGTCTCCCAACCCAAGATGGAGGCTAAGGTGAGCTGAGGAAAGGGCAGCATAAGCGAATGTGTATAAGCCCAGTAAAGCATGACCGAGGCAAGGCTAGGGCCACCTTCGACTGGTTAGTCTGACGGACCGTGAACGTATTCGCCCCTCGCCTCTGGGAACATCGAACCCGATGGGTTCACCGGAGTAGAGCACGGTCCACCAAAATCGGCATAGGTTAGATGCCATTGATGGAACATGGTAAGCCTGTATTCATATGTGCGTCCGTAAGGGCTAGGCATGTAACAAAGTGTGGGTGGAGAAAGACCTGAGAAGCAAGGCTGAAAGAGGCAATCTTTTTGAATGAAAGAAACACAAATCGTCGCCTCGACCTTATCCGCCCGCCCCTTCGGGTGTTCCCCCTCCTCCCGAAGGAGGACTCGACGAGGTGGGGGTCTTATTGGGTGGGACCCACCCCCCCACCTCACTTGGCTAAAAAGAGGTGAATCGGGCCAACCTGCCTGCCTTTCGTAAATAAAATTGTATGGTATTGAGATCTGGAAAGAAATTCCTACAGGTCGAAGGACTGGTAACTAGTCTTGGCCACTTACCGCCTTTGCTGTTAACACACACCCTCAACCTGCATGCGCGTCGGAGCTATATCTCTTTTGGGCGAATGTTGCACGCGTTTTTACTTGACTGGTCACGCACGGTTGCTCTTTGCCTAAGCGTAAGCGGTAAGTGGCCTGCCTGAGGCAAGCAAAAAGCTGCCCGCCAATCAATCCAAAATCTGGTGCTTGCTATGGACGCTCACGCATAACCCGGGAAGGCCCTCCCCAACCAAGCGCCTGCAGACATGTGACAGGGGCGGCGGGCGGCAGGCCTCTGCTGGGAAGGGAATGCATTGAGTGAGCCGTATGAAGGGAAACTTTCACGTACGGTTCCATAGGGGGGAAAGCCCGACAAGGGAGGGGCCTACCTATCCTAACCGGGAGTATGCCGGGATTTGCGAAAAGCAGCACCTTACGATGTTCATGACTAATCGGATTTCGACATACTAGTAGGTACCAGGGGAGATTGCTACGATCCTTATTGTATCTGTATTGAAGAGACGTGATAAAGTATTTGAATCATCGTACAACGTCTCAATGAAATGCCTATATATATATATATATATATATATATATATATATATATATATATATATATATATATATATATATATATATATATATATATATACATACATACATAGATACATACATACATACATACATACATATATACGCCAACGTAGGGGGGGGGGGCAAACAATATCTAACGCTTTCTCTAAAGAGAAACTTTAGCGACCTTAATAAAGTGTCCTTTGGCCTTCCTAACACTTCTCCAAGTCTTGTTCTCGTGAAGGGAGCGAGCCAACTCCCTCGCTGTCGATGTTTCCCTAAATGCTAAAGTTGTTAGGGAAACGGACACTTTAGCGATGTATATGTGTGTGTATGTGTCTATGTATGTATGTATGTACTCATATACTTGTGTATGCATATGTCTGTCTATGTGTATATGTACATGTCTATCTCTCTCTCTCCATCTAGCTCTCATTATTTCTCTCTCTATCTCTCTCTCTCAAATGCCAACCAGATTTTTATTAAATGTCCATTTTTATCTGCCTCTTTCTCGATGCTCTAAACCCTAAACCTGAAACACTAAACCCTAAGCCCTAGAACCCTAAACTATATGTGTGTGTATGTGTGTATTTATAGTGTGTATGTGTATGTATAGTGTGTATGGAGTGTTTGTGTGTGTATGTATAGTGTGTGGGTATGTGTGTGTATGTGTATGTGTGTGTATGCATGTGTTTTTGCATGTATGTGTTTGTATGTGTGTGTATGTAAGTTTATGTTTATGTATATGTGTATGCGTGTGTATGTATATGTGCATGTATGTGTATATGTGTGTATGTATGTATGTATGCATATACTTGTGTATGCATGTGTATGTGTCTATGTGTGTATATGTACATGTGTGTTTGTGTATATGTGTGTGTGTGTGTTTCTCTCTCTTTCTTTCTCTCTCTCTTTTTCTCCCTTTTATAGCTGTTTGCACCCAAGGACCTACAAGTACAAATGAATTAAGTGATAATTTGGTAGTGCAAAATCTAGATTCAAATACCTTGGGTTTTGGGTTCACCATACTTTTGCATACAAATCTAATTCTTAACATCTTGTAGGGTGCCAAAATGAGATAAGCTTGTGTAGCATGCATCCACTCTACCAATGCGAGCTTTAAGATCTGGCACCTAACTATTGTGGATACCTTGTACCAACATAGACAACCCCAAGCCAAATTTCTTTTCATCGGTCTACATGACTAGTAACCTTCGTAGACCTTGTAGTACATTGCCTCAACAATGAACTATTTTCTCAATGGAAATGGTCGACTATGGCTAATACGCTTGGCTTGATTGTTTACTCCCCAGGTGGCATGTCATCTCGTGGATAGAGCAACATCAAAATAGCTAAGGATGATACATCAAAATAGTTGAGGATGATTCAACTAGGAAGGAGAGGTCAAAGGAGACAGAGGTCATAATGAAAGATCGTCCACTCTGAGACATGAAAAACCTAGAGTGGTGCCTTCAGTATGTTGAAGAGAAGAATGGAGTCCTCCTTGTGTTTGCAAGGGCCTATGGGAGAGGCAAGATCAAGACAACGCAAGCCTCTCAGTATGTGTGAAGAGATGGATAGGTATGTGCTTGAAGATGAAGAGGTGTTGCAAAATCCTTGATCTACACTAGCCAAATGAACTCCAAGAGTATATGGTGGGCCCTTTTAGCTTGCCAATGGATGTATTAGACACCCTATGTACCTTGGAAGATCACTCTCAAAAAGATAGATCAAAACAGATAAGTTGGAGTTAGCTCAGAGGTGAAAAACTTGCTAATTTGGTTCATACACCTGTCCAGTGTTTTGCATAATTCTCTGAGCACAGCAGCAATTAGCTTAATTCCTCTTGGGGAGTCTAGTTAACTTAAAGATCTAACTTTCAAGAGTAATCTCATCAAAAATAATAAACCACACACTGAGAATGAGTTTTAACAAGTGATGACATCATCCCGATTTTCACGGGCTGCTGCAGTTTGAGACTAGTGAGCAGAAAAATGAGCATAACTCAAAATGTAGGAATCCAATGATTCTGAACATTTGTATGGTTATACTAGACAGTACGCTGAATTCAAAAAACGTTAAAGCATTGAATTTGGATAAGTAACCACTGAGAAATGGCTCAGACAAGGTGAGTGAAAAAATCGGGTACCTGACAGAGAAGTGAAGATGAACAGACACTGTTGACTTCAATTGAACCTAACTGAAGATTGCAACATCCAAATGACTTTAAAACTTTTGAGCATATAGTAGATTTATAGAGATAACTTTACCAAGTTAAATCACTGAAAATGATGCACCAAGCTCAGAGACACCATCTCTGCAATCTGACTGAGAAAACTACGAGTAATGGCAGTGAGTAGTACACTTCACAAGAACATGGACATATGAACTCAAATAATCATGAAAATGAAAGTATATTGCTTGTAAAATACAATGACTTACTGATACATATGTGTGCCTTGTAATCACACCTTGATATGGCATAAAGCTCAGCTCTTGGAGGTCTTCACATAGGTCTCTCTAACCACGACTAAAACTGCCATCTATTTATAGTTGAGTTTGGGAGGCTAACTTCCCTCAATCACTCTCGAATCAATCAATGATTGATTTGATTCTCTACCTACCACAAATCACGAATTTTTGGCTCCTCTTTCCCTTTTTGATCATGTGGACTCAACCACTTAAGATTCTTTCACTTTTACATTAAGTAAACTCTTCAAAAGTTACAAGAGGTAGTTCACAAGTGAACTTTACATAGTCTTCATTTTGAAGCTTCTTTTATGACTTTGTGGGACTCAAGCCAATACTTAGGCTTGTCATAGACTTGCTCCAACAGCTCCCCCTCATGACAAGTATGCTTGAGGTCTTCAATCTTCCCAGATTACCTGCAAACCAATCATAGCCTTGAATTTGCAAAGCTTTGTACCATCCAATGCTTTGGTTAGAATATTTGCACATGTTGATGAGTGGACACATATGATATTTGAATCTCTTTGCTTAGAACCTTCTCTCGTACATAGTGATAATGAACTTCAATAAGTTTAGTCCTTGAATGAAAAATAGGATTAGTAGCCAAATGAATAGAACTCATATTGTCACCAAAAATAGTTGGAGTTCCAAACTCCAATCCAAGATCTTTGAATAATTTCTTCATCTACATAGCTTCCTGAGTAGCTATGGCAAGACCTCTGTATTCAGCTTCAGTAGAAGAGAGAGCAACTGTGGGTTGCTTCTTGGATGACCATGAAATAAGCTTTGAACATGCAAAGGTAAGATAACCTAAAGTGCTCCTTCTATCTTCCTTGGAGCCAGCCCAATCTGCATCAGAAAATAGCTTCAAACCTAAATCAAATACATAAAGATAATAAAGTCCTTCATTTATGGTTCCTTTGAGATACTTGAGAATCCTTTTGGCAGCATCCATATGTGGTTTCCTTGGTGTGTGCATAAATTTGCTTAGCACACTCACACTGTAACATATATCTACTCTTGTCAATGAGGCATAGTTGAGACTACCCACTAGACTTTGATATGATGTGATGTCCTCTATGAGTTCACCTTCATGTGAGCTCAATTTGTGATTGACCTCCATTGGAGTACCTGCGATCTTAAAATCTTGCATCTTGAATTTTGCCAACATGTCCTTAATGTACTTTCTTTGAGTGAGAAACAAACCATGATCTTTGTAGACAACTTCCAAACCTAGGAAGTAGGTAAGTGAACCCAAATCACTTATCTTGAACTCTTCTCTCATCTGATCTTTGATCTTCTTCATACCATCTGCATCATTTCCTATCAATATAATATCATCTACATATACACATAGGTAGATGATATCTGAAATACTCTTTTTAATAAAGAGTGAAGGATCTGCCTTGCTTGGTTGAAAGCCTTTGTCCTCCAAGAATGAAACAAGTTTGAAATTCCAAGCTCTTGGAGCTTGCTTGAGACCATAAAATTCTTTGTTAAGTTTACACACATTATCAGGATAAACTCGATTCTCAAAACCAGGTGGTTGTGCCATATATACCTCTTTTGTTATCCAACCATTCAAGAATGCATTCTTTACATCTAGTTGAAGTATCTTCCAATTCTTGGAAGAGGCAATACTAAGCAAAACCCTAACAGTAGGCATCTTTGCCATAGGAGAGAAGGTCTCCTCATAATCAATTCCCTGAGTTTGTGCAAAGTCTTTTGCTACAAGCCTTGCCTTATACCTCTTAATGGAGCCATGAGAATTCTTCTTGAGTTTATAGACCCATCTTGAGCCTATTACCTTCATGGATGAAGTCTTGGGCACCAAATGCCAAGTGTTGTTTTCCTCAAGTGCTTCAATCTCTTCCTTCATTGCATGCTTCCATTCTGATTTTGCTTTGGCCTCTTCAAATGATGATGGCTCCTCTTGGTTTATGTCCTGTGCTATGTAGATAGAATGTTTAGTTACTAATGAGGTGTCAAACCCATACCTTTCTGGTTTTTTCTTTTCTCTCATAGATCTTCTTAGGCCATGATGTGATGATTCTGCCTCATGTCCAAGTTCCTGCAATTTTGCTTTACCTTTAGACTTCCATGCTTTGATCTTTTCCATATGAGATTCTTCATCATCCTTCGAGGTGTCTTTTTCTTCAATCTTTGGTTGTTCTCTACCAAGCTTTGGAAAATCTTTTTCAAGATTATATGGTAAATTGACCTTCCTACATGAATCTTCATACCATGAATTGTTTTCATCAAAAACTACATCTCTGCTTACGAAGAATCCTTTGTTGGTAGGGTTGTATAACCCGTAGCCCTTTTGATTGTTGTCATGTCCAATAAATACACACCTTTCTGCCTTTGGATCCATCTTGCCTCTAACCTGTGAAGGAACATGAGCAAAAGTAATACATCCAAAAATTTTACAATGATCTAAGCTTGGTCTTCTTCCATTCCAAGCCTCGTATGGAGTCATTCCATCAAGGGATTTTGAAGGCAACCTGTTAATCAAGTAAGTGGCTGTAGATACAGCCTCAGCCCATAAGTAATTAGGTAAATGTTTTTCATTTAACATAGACCTTGCAGCTTCAACAATTGTCCTATTCCTCCTTTCTGCCACTCCATTTTGCTCAGGAGTGTACCTTGTAGTTACCTCTCTTTTGATGCCTCTTTCTTGAAGAAAAGAATCAAACTCATGGGAGAAGTATTCTCCCCCTCCATCTGACCTTAACCTTTTTAGTGATTTACCTGTTTGATTCTCCACAAGAGCCAAATATCTTTTGAAACATGAAAAAACTTCATCTTTGTGTTTCATAAAGAATAGGATAGTCCATCTGCTGCAATCATCAATAAAGGAGACATAATACCTTGATCCAGATATTGAAGCTTCCTTGCTAGGTCCCCATACATCTGTATGAACCAACTCCAAGAGATCTCCATGCATATAACCTTTCTTCATGAATGGTAACTTGTGAGACTTTCCAAATTGACATGCACTACACTTATAAATCATATGTTGTTTTGACAAATTAGGGAGTCCAAGTACACTTTTGTCCCTGCAAATTTACTTTAATGAACTTTCACCAATATGTGCTAACCTTTTGTGCCATACTTCCAATTCTCTGAGTGTCTGACTACCATAATTAAAGAGAGCAATATTTCTAGTGTCTTGTAATTCAAATGTGAACGATCTACCTGCCTTTTCACCTTTTCAATTCTTCTGAATCCTTGACTTTGATCTTCAACAAATGCTCCTGCTTTTGTGAACCTGACTTGCAACTCTTTCTCTACTATCTGCCCAACACTTATCAAATTCTTTGTAATGGTAGGGACATAGAGTACCTTACTGAGTAGGTTGATGTTTCCATCAGGTGCTTTGACATTGCCTATTTTCTCCACAGGATGTTTTGTATCATCTCCTGTTTGTACCTCATGCTTATTCCTTGGATCTTCTAAATCTGATAGGAGTGCCACATTTCCTGCCACATGATTTGAACAACCTGTATCTATGTAGAAAACATGCTCATCAGATTTACCTTGTGGCATAGCCATGTTCATGATCAATAATGAATCCTCTTTGTTTGATTCTTCTGTGTAGTTATTGAAGTCTCTCCTTCCTTTGTAGCCTCCTTGATAGTTTGAATGATTGTAGTTGTTGTAGTTGCCATGATAGTTGTTGAACCTTCCTCTTCAGTAGCCATAACTTCCTCTATTGTATCCTCTTCCTCTTTGATTCCTAGAATTCGTAAAGCAATTTTCAATTGTATGATTAGTTAATCCACGAATAGAACATGGGTTGGAGTCTTGGGATCTCCCCCTGCCTTGTCTACCTCCTCTTCCTTTACCTCTGCCATGTCTTCCTCTACCTGCATAGTTAGCTTGATATGTACCTGCTTCATCATCTTCTTTCTTTGCCTTTCCTTTGTTATCTTTGGACTTGCTTTTATCAGTGTATAAAGTTGAAGACTGATTACCTTTAGAGCTTTCTCCATTTTTGATAGGCTTTGCCTCTTGAGTAAGTAGTTGTCCAATGAGTGTATTGAAATCAGGTACATGCATGTCCATGTACAAATCCATAGCTGTGGTGAATGCTTCCCACTTGTCATCTGCCTTCAAGCCATTGTTGACCTACCTTACAATTAGCTCTTCATCTATTACCTCTCCAATGCTTCCCAACTGATCTGCTATCTCCTTGAGCTTTGTGACAAAATCAGTCACATTTTGTTTGGGAGCCTTCTTGAGAGTTGTGAAATCCAGCCATAGTTGATGCTTCCTAGCTTTGGTACTTGGAGAGAAGAAGGCTTCAAGTGAATCCCACACTTCCTAAGATGTCTTACAACTTCTAATATGAGGCAACAAAAAATCTGAGATAGAGTTGAGGAGATAAGACCTTGCAAGTGCATCCTTGGAGCACCATGTGCTCAATCTTTCTTGCTCTTCTTGTGTTGGTTGACTTTTATTCCTGAAACTTGGCATAACTTCATCTCCAGCCACATAACCATATAAACTTCTACCTTGGAGATAAGCTTCCATTCTTAATGACCAAGCTGAGTAGTTACCTCTGTCCAATTTGTCAATTGATGAAGGAAATCCATCTGCCATGTTGTCCAACCTTGCTCTGATACCGCTGTGAAGAGATGGATAGGTATGTGCTTGAAGATGAAGAGGTGCTGCAAAATCCTTGATCTACACCAACCAAATGAACTCCAAGAGTATATGGTGGGCCCTTTTAGCTTGCCAATGGAAGTATTAGACACCCTATGTACCTTGGAAGATCACTCTCAAAAAGATAGATCAAAACAGATAAGTTGGAGTTAGCTCAGAGGTGAAAAACTTGCTAATTTGGTTCATACACCTGTCCAATGTTTTGCATAATTCTCTAAGCACAGCACAAATTAGCTTAATTCCTCTTGTGGAAGTCTAGTTAACTTAAAGAGATAACTTTCAAGAGTAATCTCATCAAAACTAATAAACCGGACACTGAGAATGAGTTTTAACAAGTGATGACATCATCCCGATTTTCACGGGCTGCTATGGTTTGAGACCAGTGAGCAGAAAAATAAGCATAACTCAAATTGTAGGAATCCAATGATTATGAAAATTTGTATGAGTATACTAGACAGTAAGCTAATGCCAACAAACGTTAAATCATTGAACTTGGATATGTAACCATTGCGAAATGGCTCTGACAAGGTGAGTGAAAAAATCGGGTACCTCACAGAGAAGTGAAGATGAACAGACAGTGTTGACTTCAATTGAACATAACTGAAGATTACAACATCTAAATGACATGAAAATTTGGGAGCATATAGTAGACTTATAGAGCTCAGTTTAACAAGTTAAATCACTGAAAATGATGCACCAAGCTTAGAGAAACCATCTCTACAATCTGATTGAGAAAATTGCGAGTAATGGCAATGAGTAGTACACTTCACAAGAACATGGACATATGAACTCAAATAATCATGAAAATGAAAGTATATTGCTTGTACAATACAATGACTTACTGATACATATGTGTGCCTTGTAATCACACCTTGATATGGCATAAAGCTCAGCTCTTGGAGGTCTTCACATAGGTCTCTCTAACCACGACTAAAACTGCTATCTATTTATAGTTGAGTTTGGGAGGCTAACTTCCCTCAATCACTCTCCAATCAATCAATGATTGATTTGATTCTCTACCTACAACAAATCACAAATTCATGGCTCCTCTTTCCCTTTTTTATCATGTGGACTCAACCACTTAAGATTCTTTCACTTTTACATTAAGTAAACTCTTCAAAAGTTACAAGAGGTAGTTCACAAGTGAACTTTACATAGTCTTCATTTTGAAGCTTCTTTTATGACTTTGTGGGACTCAAGCCAATACTTAGGCTTGTCATAGACTTGCTCCAACAATATGGCCTTTTGTTCAAAGTAGACTATGATGATGAGGATTCCAACAACCTTCTTTCCCTAGTAGAGACATCGAAGGGCCTATGAAATGCAATTTGCAAGATGGATCTCTTCTCCCCGGAGTGTTGTGTGCCAGAGACGCTTGTAGAGATCTGTGGGGACTTAATGAACCTGATCAGATACTTGATGCCATGGATCCAGGGCAACATTAGGCCAACACAATAGATGAAGACAACCCCTATAAAGGCAAAGGGTGAGCAGTGCATGCAGAAGAAGCCATTGAAAAAAAATTAAGAGAGTGGTTGATGATGAGTCTTCTGAGTCAAGCTTTGGCTTTGAGGATATTATTGTTGTACCAGTGTTGAGCTTGCATCAAAAATTCTAGGTACTGAGCAAAACAAGATGAGAGAGGCCATAGCTTGGATAAAGCTTTTCAAGAAGGGGCAGCTGTTCCACCTGCCAATCAATATCATCCATAGGCCACCCTTTGATCCACACATAGAGAGGAGTCTCCTTGAGATAAGGGAGCCAAATAATTTGCATGTGCAAAATCTTAAGAAGAAAATGAAGATAAATCCTCATGCTATTGTTGTGCCATTCCTCATCATGGTGGATCCGAATGATTGCATCTCAATGGAGAATTTCAATGAGTGCCTATTCGAATATTATACATATTATGTTATTAGTGCATCACACTCTGCAGAGGCCCACAGACAGCTAGTGAAGGAGAACCCCACCACATTCATCTTTACGTATGCAAAGCACAAAATCTATGTTGGGGTTACAATTGAGGAATCCAAGCTTCTTGCTTGGGATCACAACAATGATAATGAATATAGGCAAAAGATGTCCTTCATAGAGAGAATCGAGCTCTTCCACCATGAATATGAAGATTGCTGTAGCTCAGTGATGAGTAGCACCTCCTTTAATGTCAATCCAGGAAGACGTGAGGATGGTATGAAGACCTCGAGCAAGTGGCGGCACAAGTGCGTGAGTGAGAAGCACACAAGCATGCACACACATACACACACACGCGCACACACGGCAAGACAAAGAGAGAGAATCAATGGAGTTCTTTAGATTACTTTCAATAGCTCTTACAAGTTCGTTTCAATTACAATCTACCCCCAAAAATGAGCTCTCTAGCTCTTTTTATAGTTTTTGACTAGGTTTTGGCCCTGTCCAGACCTAGTGTCCGGCCTAGTTAAAAATTAGGTTCCAGGGCCAATTTGAGGGCTTAAACGGAGTCTAAAAAATATGAAAATTGATATGTAGGTACTTCTAAGGCTCCTCAAGCTCAAGGACTCCTTGGCTTGCACAAAATGGAGCTACAAAAATGTGAAATGGTATTTACAATGATTGTTAGTGATAAGAATCACTGTTAAAAGATGTAGATTTGGAAAAATTGAAGGGCCTATCTGCCAGATTTGCGTCGACTGCTTTGTCTACTTACTCCTTCACCTTGTTTTGACTCTCTCCATTGGCTTCCTTGTCTAGTCAATCCTTGGGTGCCCATACTGCTCTCAACACCCTCCCCTCTCTCGCGTCTGTCGTCCCTGACAGACCCTTGTTGCTGGGAGTGTTGGATGTAATATTCCACAACCTGAGTGGCAAGCTGATGTTCTTGTAAGCGTAGTCCTCTGGCCAAATCTGTGATCATACGATCCCAATCAATTGGTCCTGGAATGTCCGGATGTGGTAGACGTAACTGATCTGCATGGATCGCTTGTTCTACTGCGAATAGATGTAGCAAGTGTGTGGGTCTGGGAATGAAAATTTCGGAATTGTATTCCCAGAATCCCGTAGAGAACATTTCCTCAAATGTCTGCTTGAAGCATGCGGGCAAGTACTTTATTCGTGCATGCCAAGCAAAGATGATAGTGACCGAGGGGGTTTGGCTCATGTCGTAGACTAGATCCTTGTTGCCTTGAGCGAATCCAGGGGTGGAGATGTATGGAGCTTGGACATTCCGAAAGGTTTTGAAGACAATGGTCATGAGCTCGAATATCTTCATACACATTTTTGCTGCTATATCAGGTACATTATTTAGGCGTGCGGACCAGTGCCGAATGGTTGATATCATGTAGGCTACGGTTGGAGGTCCTCGAGGTGGAGCAAAATATGGATAGTTAACCCAAGCCGAGCACTCTTTATTGTTGCGTACCTTGATTGCAAATGCTTGCCAGGATCTGCGACGTACCACTGGACAATAGCATGGATTATACTTGATATAGAGTGGCATGGTAGCCCAGGTACTCATCATCTCTGGGTAATCGGTGAGTAAACGTGCACGCCAATTAGGTTGGAAAATCGAGCCAGCACGTGCATCGGTCGGTAAATCCCCTATCTCAAATTGAGTAGCGAATGTGGGCTCCTTCCCTGTATGTCTTTTGACTTTTGCATTATAATCATGTAGTAAGACAAAATAAGGCTTGTATTGCGATTCTGATGTTGTGATTAACCGTTGATGGGATAATTGTTGAAAGTAGGAAGACCGAAGGACCGTTTCTTCCAGATTCGTGAGAGATTGCATTTGCACGGCCACACGATCATCATGTGTCTTACCCACTTTCTCGACCCTTCTGACCCAATCTGGAACTTGAATTTCTAACGTGTCTTGTCCTTCTTCTGTAGTTCGACCACCAGGCGTCGGCATAGGCTCGTATGGCTCTTCGTAGCTGTCCTCGACAGGGATTTCCACTACTGTTTCAGGTTCTAGTTCTTCAATGGGCGAGGGTGGTCGTTCATATGGTAAGAGGCGTGCTTGGAGTTCTGCCACCTGTTTCCGAAGGGTCTCCATTTCTTCTGTAGATTGTTGCAAGATTATCGGCTCCTGTTGAGCAGTGGGTACACTGGCTAACTGTTTCTTTAGATCGGCACATTCAGTCTCTAGTTTTTCATATGACTCCAGGAAAAGTTCTGCCACCTGTTTCCGAAGGGTCTCCATTTCTTCTGTAGATTGTTGCAAGATTATCGGCTCCTGTTGAGCAGTGGGTACACTGGCTAACTGTTTCTTTAGATCGGCACATTCAGTCTCTAGTTTTTCATATGACTCCAGGAAATTTGCATGCTCCTCAAGTAGGATGCGGATGTCTTCTGATGGAACTGCTCTATATCTGGTAGGGCTAATGATTGCTCCTACGGTTCCTTCCATAGCCGCTTCAAAGTTATCTTGGTTTTGTTGTTGAAGTCGTTTGTTCTCTTCTAATGCTGCTGCCATATGCTTTCTTAGTAGCCCAATGTTGCGTCTGAGTGTAGCGTTAGATATCATTTGCGCTTGAAGCACTGTTTCTAGTTCCTTGACTGCTTGGTCATCTACAGTTGATGCCTTTGATTCCAATTCGGAGTGAGCCTGCTATAGTGTGGTATGCTCGTCTAGGAGCGTCAGGTAGTCAGCTTCAAGAGTGGTGACTCTAGCTTGGAGACGTTGAGATTCTGCCTGGAGGGCATCATTGCGTTCTTCCAATTGATGGTAGTCTTGTTGTAGCTGATGTGCACACTGAAGTAATGTGTTGAACGTGCTATTTACATTATGAGATGCAAGGGGAAAAGTTTAAAATGCAGAGGAGGTGGGATTGGGTAGGGGGGTAGTGAATGCTGTGTGTGCCAATGATGTGAGTGGTGAGGTGGGGGGCAAGGGAGGGGAAGGTGGGGAAATCGTGGGGAGAGGTGCTGTGGTTGGTGAAATGTCCATTGGGTCAGACAAGGTGGTGTGTGCAGGGGCTACCATATAGGTGGGTATGGTAGGTGAAGTGAGTGTGGTGTTCGTGTAAATTGATGTCGTTGCGAACATCGGAGGAAGGTGCCTCTGAAACATTGGAGAGCGGAAGAACTGCTCCACAAAGGACGGGTATTGGGGTGGCGCGGTCAGGTTGAAAGAGGTGTGGGGACCAGATGGGAAGTGAGGGTCATGGAATGGAGGTACCCGTATTGGGGGATAGGTCGGGAAACACAGGGTGCCTTCTGTGGGTGTTGGGTTTCCAACTACACTTGTAATTATGGGATGGCCAGTCATGGGTTCAGAGGATAGACGGGACGAAGTGTACAAGGGATTGGTGACGAAGGAGAAGAGGGTGTCTTGTGAGGTGGGTTCTCGAAATGAGAATGATGTGAATGAGGATGGGTTATAAGTGAAGGTAGAGGTGATGACTGTCGTTTCTTCCAAGGTGGGAGGTGGTGGTGGGGGTGGAGAAGGTGGTGATGGAGTATGCTGGGGTGAGATGGGTGATGTCTGAACGAAGGTTTCAGCGGAGAGGTCAGTGGTGGTTATCGGGGTGGCTGTGGTCTCGATGGGTACTTCTGGTTCTGTGACGGGTATTCTGATAGTCTTACCTGCTCGTGGTAACGTGTCCACTCTGCGTTTGTCATACCTTACGGACTGGCGGACTGCGGTGTGGACAGCCTCTGCAACTCCTAAAGAGTCTGACACTAATTTGAGGGTGTCAATGAAATGTTGGTCCACTCCTTCATCTGATAGCATTTCTTGCATCAAAGCTTGACCTGATACCAGAGAGAGCTGATGCCTTTCTTGTACTGCTTTGATAGTGTCGTATAGCCTTCGTAGTTGAGCTGTATATGCAGGTGCACCTACAAGTTCTGGCACTTCTTGTTGCTCCTCTTGGTGCTCTTGATCATACTCCTCCTCATCATCCTCCTGTTCTTCATCTCCGTCATCTTCTTCCTCCACTTCAACAGGTGTGACAGGTGCTTGGGAGGTTGTGGCCTGCGTTTGTACATTCTCCGCTTGTTGTGCCTCTTCTGCCTCCAGCTCTACATCTTGTAATAGTTGTTCGAAGTCTTCATTAGTGAGTTCTTCTAAAGGTGCACCACTAGGAAATTCGAGATCCGTTGGGATGGGAGGAAATATCAAGGTGGAACCATCCGTGCTGCGTCTTGGAAGTCGGAGTGTGAATGGTCGGACTCTTCGGGGTGGCGGGGTGACGTCTGGTGTTAGGGTGGCTCCACGTGGTTGAGCACATGGGACTTGGACCGTGCCTCTCATCTTCTTAGAAGGGGGTCCAGTGGATGTCCTGCCTCGAAACTGCTCTACCCGATTCCACATCAGGGCTCGTTGGATTGGAATGTCATAAGCCAAACACCTATAAATGATTCTTGTCAGAGCACAGCAACCATATAAAACGTGTTTCCGCGGCCAGCGTTTGTGAGCTAAGTGTATCTGATCAATTATCCAGTGGGGTAGGTTGATGGTGAGGCTCTGTGTCTCTGCCAGATACAGGCTAAACCAAATCTTTTTGTGCGGCATGGTGAATCTATGCTGCGCCGGGAAAGCAAAGTGTTGCATGCACATGCGAAGGTGTATTGCAATATTAGGCGTCATGGATACCATGTCCTTGAGTTTGGTGAGACTTCGATTCTTCATGTAGTCCGGTACTAGGGTTTCCTTCTCCGTAGGAATATGCATGCCGCGCATATCCAGAGCTTCTCTCATCAAATTGTTTGATAGCCTAAACCTCTTGAGCTCATTCCCCTTTGTCAGAGATGGAATCACAAATGAGCTTGCACCTTTTGGGTTCGGATTTGGAGTCAAGGTGTTGATGAGATAGTAGCATCGCATGAAGTCAGGTTTTGGGAGTCGGGCACTGAAATAGGCACTCAATCCGGCTTTTTCCCATATCGGACATAGACTTTCCGCATTTTGTAACTTCTCAAATTCTCTTGTAAAGAAATGGTATCTGCCTTGCTTTCCATTGTAGTCCAACTCTGATTCCCATAGATACGTTCCTTCCCCCAAAGGTCCTGCTACCTCGGTAAACCAATGTGAAGTCTTTCCCACGGGCATGGTGTGGCCACGCGGAGGGTCCGCAATAGGTATGATTTTGACAGCCTGCAGTTCTTCTGGTCTTTCAACTGTCTCAGGCAAAACGGGTAAACTGTCTAAGTCCACCACTTGCGGATTTGTTTCTGTGTGAGAGCTAGTTCCTGCTGCCTCCGCCATGTTGAAAATGTCGCAGCTGATTCTGTGAGAATATATGAATAAACGTTAACATTGTAATGGACACAAAAATGACATGGTGTCCCTTGTTACAATATTAACTTAAAGTTCTGGAGTGGTTAGGAGTTAATAAGTGCTCGGTGCTGGTGTGTGTAGTTAGGAGTTAGGTAGACCTAAGAGCTAAGCGAAATGATGTGAAGTGGTTAGTAGGTGGTCATGGATTTACAATAGGGTCAGGGGGTTTGTTACAAGTCTTGGGCTGCCAAATGCAGTGGATGGGTTTTACTCGTGGTTCCGTAGAGATTCTCGAGAGCTTTATAGGTGTGTCAGCTTGAACCTGAGGCCTTTTAGGGGCCCATTTACAACTGATTCTGTTCGTGTTCATGTGCCTTGGTGTTGAAAATGCGTGGATGTAGGTTGTGCGAGTGAATGGATCATGCTGTGTAGGGTGTGTTCTTGGTGTAGCTATTTGAGCCCGCAAACACGCCTTAGGCACCCAAATTTGTCTTGATTGTGGGCTAGCCTTCATCGACTTTTTGGGCACCCAAATAGATTTCACGTTAGCAGAAGAATTTCCGGAAGACCTCGTATTAGTGACGTGTTGATGGTTACTAATAAGAGGCTTCGCCCGTGCTGTTGGCGTGGGTGCAACCGGGTGTTCGCCTTTTCGCACCCACACTTGGTTCACTTGTTGAGACATTCTGCTGCGCAGATTCTTTTGATGTCCGGCATAGGTAGTACTCTGCTTCTTCCGCCTTTGCTCCACCTTTGGTTGTTGCCTCCTTCTGGCCTTTGGAAAAGAAGGGAGTTCCTTTGCATCCCTGACTCCTTTTTTGCGAATATCATTCCTCTGCAACACATAGTTTTGGACAAGAACAGCATGGTCAACTTCATGTGCACCCCTGGAGGGACCAGGAGTCTGTGCCTTTTCTAGTTCCTTGAGTGCTCCCTTATCCAACTCTATTGTAATTCGACTATGATTGACCCATACCTGAAGAAGTCCACTTCTTAGGTTTAAGTTGACTGCTTGGTCATAGATCCAGTCTTGACCCAAGACAAGAGGTTCAGTGAGATCCTCATCTTGACACACTAGTGCTTTAACTGTCATTGCCTCATCATGAATGTAGAGGGGAAGTTCCACCTCGCCCATGCAAGGGGTTTCCACGCCTCCCAATCCTATGAGATATGCTTCCACAGGATTGACAGTTAATTGTAACTCTTGACAGTAAGACACTCTAACAGCACTAGTGGCTGCACCTGAGTCAATCAAGGCTTTTACAGTCCTTGCACTCTTTTCTTGTCCTATATCTAGGGTTACGAAAGGGCGTCGATCAGTTATCCTAGGTGGGCTGGTTCCTGTGACTTCACACATTGCCATATGATATCCTTGATCTGCATAGTCATTTGTCCTAGGCTGCTCTCTACCTTGCCTTCGTAATTTCATCCTTCTGATGCGTTCTAAAGCTTCTGCTTGAGCTTCTTCTCTAATTCGCTTCTCTTCCTCTTTGCGTTTCTTAGCAGTGTTGAGTCGGCTGAGCATTTCCTCCGTGAGGGGTTCCTGATACAACTTGACTCTGCATCCGCTAATATAGTTAGGGAGAACATCGCCCTCTAATGTGGCTAATTGTACTGCTCCACTCGTGGAGATCCTATTGATAATCATAGGTCCGTAGCCTCTCTTTTCTAGCTTCCTCGCGTGTTGTTTCAGTGTATAGACTAGGACTAGATCTCCGGCTTTCAAGCCTTTATCCTTCACATGGGCATCGAAGTATGCCTTCTGCCTCTTTTTTGCTGCATATATTCCAGCAGCGGCTCTCAGTCTTGTTTCTCCTAATCGTTCAAGGTCAAAGATCCTAGAGGAAAGCTCATGACCTGTCCATTCATGCTCTTTTGCTACTCTCAATGTAGGGATCAAGAAGTCCAAGGGTAGCACAGCGTTTTGGCCGAATACCATCTGAAAGGGGGTGGCTTGGAGTACCGTTTTGTAGGCAACTCGGTATGCCCAAACAGCATGGTGTAGCTGTTTGTCCCAGTCAGAGCGTTTAGTGTTCACTAATTTCGTCAGTACATTGCATAGGATCTTATTAGTGCTCTCAGCTTGCCCATTAGCTTGAGGGTGATAAGGGGTAGACTTTTTGTGTATTACCAAGAATTCTTGGAGTAGATTTTCAATCACTTCATTTAAGAAATGAGTGCCTCTATCACTTACAAGCTCTATAGGTAGCCCGTATCTCGTGAATACATTCTCAAACAAGAATTTGGCAGTTGTTTGAGCATCGTTCTTTGTCGTAGCCTTTACCTCTACCCACTTGGTGAGATAATCTGTCGCAACAATGATGTATTCCGCATGAGAACCTTTAGCTGGGGGGTTAATAGGGCCTACGAAGTCTATTCCCCACTTAGAGAATGCACGTCCGCCCATCATAGGTTTCAGTGGCATCTCATCTTTGCGTATGCGGTACTGAGTCCTCTGACAGACATCACATCGTTTCACATAGGTATGTGCATCCATGTGAAGGGTAGGCCACCAGAAGCCCGCAAACAGGATTGCCTTGATCACCTGATCCGGTCCAAAGTGTCCTCCTGCTACACCTTGGTGAGCAGTTTCTAAGATCTTAAGATACTCACTTTCATGGACACACAGTCTCAGGTAACCATCCTTACCGCGCTTGTATAGATTATCACCAACGAGTGAATAATCCTGGGCTTCTTGTTCCAAACTCCTTTTTCTAGCTAGAGTCATGTCTGGAGGGAATGTGTTTGTCCTCAAGAATGATACTAGCGGTTCACTCCAATCTGGCACAATGGATACTTGATAGAGAGTGGCATGTTCCACAGGTGGTTTAGTGCAACAAATTGGGCATTCCTTGCACAACTTTTGGACATCCGCTTCCATAGTTGGCCAATGCACTCCGAATCTCTTTAGAGTCTGCAACGTTCGTTGCTTTGAATGGTGTTGCTCTAACGCACCTACATGTGCTAATTGCAACCATTTAGCGTACTCATCCTCTTCTACGCAACAAGCCAAGATCCCTTGATCTGTGTGCTTGTACATGCTTCCTGCCATGATATGGTACTTTTGGGCTTTTACGATCTCTCTATTCCGTTTGTTTATCACTGGATGATTAGGCCCGTATGTCAATACTGGTACCAATGGCTTGGCCCACTGCGGTACAACTTCCAAATTAAACAAGTAAGCATCAGGAAGGTCATCTGATACTCCTTGTGGGGCTTCTCCTGATGTGAGCCTAGAGAGGTGATCTGCTCTCAAGTGAGTCCTACCCTTTCTTACCACAACCTCAAAATCATATTCCATTAGCAAGAGAAACCATCTTACTAATCTTCCTGTATTGCATGGCTTGTTTACAAGATATAACAATGCCTGATGATCAGTAAAAAATTTAAACTTATTTGCAAGCAAATAGTGTCTAAATTTCTTGACTGCATATACCATGCCTAATCCTTCGCGCTCTGTAGTGGTGTAATTCCGTTCAGCCGCATTCAATTGTCTACTGGCATAGGCAATTGGAAGATCCATATTACCTTCACCAGTAGGTTGTGCAAGCACACATCCAATAGCATAATTGGATGCATCCACATGAACATGGAATGGCTTATTCCAATCTGGTGTGGTCAAGATTGGTGCTGAACATAATCTTCGTTTAAGCTCTTGGAAGGAATTCTCACATTCATCCGTCCATTCAAAGTTTGTCAGAAGTCCGTACATGGGCTTTGCAATGACAGCATACATGTGTATAAATCGTCGATAATAACCACAATGCCCCATGAAGGCTTGCACTTCCTTGACATTCTTTGGCCTAGGTAGCTCTGCTATGGCTCTCACTTTTTCCTCGTCGGTAGATATGCCATTCTTTGACACTATGTGTCCTAGAATCTTGCCTTGCCTGACCATAAAAACGCACTTTTCTGGGTTCAGGCAGACTTGGTATTCTCTACATTTGTCAAAGATTTGTCTGAGTTCAGGAATATGGGTTTGTCTAACATTGGAATGAGCACAAAGATCATCAACATAGACTTCTAAACTCTTCCTCAGGAACTCCTTAAACACATGGCACATCAGCCTCTGGAAGGTAGCTGGTGCATTGGTAAGCCCAAATGGCATTACTCTAAAAGCAAAAATGCCCCATTCTGTGGCAAAGGCTGTCTTATGCTGATCCTCTAGAGCTATGGCTACTTGATTGTAGCCCGAAAATCCATCAAGGAAGCTGTACACTTCCTTGCCTGCCACTCTTTCTAAGAGATGTTCTGTGATGGGAAGCGGATAGTTATCTCGAATTGTGGCTGCATTAACCTTCTTCAAGTTAATGCACACACGCAACTTGCCATTCTTCTTGGGCACCACTACGATGGGGGATACCCACTCAGTGTGCTCAATTTCATAGATAAATCCAGCTTCAACCAGTCTATCTATCTCTTCTTTGATCTTAGCAGCGTAATTATCGTTATATGTATAAGGCTTTTGCTTAGAGGGTTTAGCATCTAAGGTCATGGGAATAGTGTGTGAGCATATATCGGGGTCAACGCCTTTCAAATCCTTGTAACTCCAAGCGAATACATCTCTATATTCTCTTAGCAAGGCAATCAATTCGTGCTCTTCTTCTTCTGTTAGGTCATGGCCTATGTACGTGCATCTCTCCTCCCCTTCTTCTAGGGCCACTACTATTTTCTTGGTGGTTTCTTTGTTATCATAGGCCTCTCCTGATTGTGCCTCTCGTTTAGGCATTCTAATCATGACTCTCTTGTCATCTATCTCATACTTCTTAAAATTTTCTGGGACCTCAAAAACAAAGATTCTTCCTCTTCTGGTGAGGCTTCTCTCTTCTTCCGTTTTTTTCCTTCTTCCTTCGGGGTCACATGTGTTGCTAATCTTACATCATTTGCAAGCTCTCCATGCCTCTGGGGTTGAAATTCTACTTCATGGAAGTATTCTTCATCTGATGCAAATGGTGGGTCCATAATGATTGACTCTAGATCGGAGTCACTTGCATCCTCAAACGCATCAGGGTTAGGTTCGCATTCTTCTAGAACTGCCTCTCCCATGATTGGCTCTATGGAGAAGACTGAAATGTCATAGCCATCCTCATCACAGTGAGGTGTCCATTGTTCTTCATTGATGGCTACGTCCATGGTTGCTAAGATTTCTGCCCAACCGTGAGGTTCGAATTCTTTGTCTGGAAAAACTACAGGTGCATAGGCTGGGTCTTGGATTGATCTATGGGTCTCTTTCGCACCTACCTCTCTGGCTTTCTCTCTCTTCTCTTCCTCTACTGCTACCTTGCACATCCATAAGTGAGTATCTTCATGCATCCATGAGGATCCAGACCCTACGGAATGCACCGATTCTGTATCATCTTTGGCTCTATGGATGGGATTCCACTGGATAGGAGGTACATCCCTATGAGAGTAATCTTTGAGATTGACTTTGGTCGTAACACCTAAGTGCTGCAGGTACAAAGAATTGGTTCCCCAATCCTGTACCACTTGCAACTGTCGCATAAATGGTCTTCCCAAAATCATCTCATAGGCATGATTTTTGCTGAAGTCACATATAGCAAAACTATGCGGTCTGAGCCAATTCCACCATTTTGGCACAAATTTTGGTTCGTTCAAGCTCTAGCTCGGCTCTAGGGTAGCATTTTTCATGATCAGTTACGTTTGGCCCTTCTTGGATTCTGGCCTGATAAGCTTTCAGCATCATATTAAGGTTTTTGGGAGTGGGATCAGCTAGGACTGATCCTACTCTAGGGGGTGGTGGGATTTGATGAGGCGGTGGGGAAAGTGGTGGGTTGGATGGAGGTGGGAGTGGTGGAGGCGGGGTAATGTGAGAGGGAGTTGGAGCCGTGAGTTCAGTTATCCTCGCTTTGGTTTCTCTTATACTTTCCTCAAGCTCACTCATCTTTTTAGCCCATTGTCTTTTCATTCTTTCCCTACTATCTTTCCAAGCTCTATTCCTTTTCTTTGTCATGCTCTCGGTTTCACTAGCCTCTGGGCCGTTTTCCTGGCTTGCCTCTTGGTTTTGCTGCAATGCCTGAGCTCTAGTGACTACCTGTACTGGTGCAGTGGAAGTGACACTTCCTGAGGAGTCTACCACTAACCCAACAATGTTGATAGGAGTGATTTTTGGCAGGTTATTGGGGTTCTTTGGGCAATCTCGTAAGAGATGCTCTTTTCCACAATCTTGGCAAAAGCCTTGGATCGTCACGGACTGATTTTGTGTAGGTGGAGGTAAGGGACAATCACGAATGAGGTGATCTCCCTGACATCGGTAGCATGGTCCTCTAGGAAATGGTGGTCGTATCTGCCTAGGTTGAGGTCTAGGGTTGGGGTTTGCATACATGACATTTGTGTAGTCTGACTCCCAACTAGGTTCACTCGGTTCTTCACTATAGTAGGACTCACCATGTTCTGGAGACTGCATGTAGTAAGCCTGGGGACTATCGACATGTGTAGAATCAAAGCTATGGTCACTCGGGTCACTTTCTGAGATCAATGGGGTTACTGGCACTATGGCCCTATTCAGGTTTTCTTCTGCAACAGTATACTTTACTGGAATCACGTTAGCGGGGTTTGGAGGCTGTTGAGCTAGCACCGGTTGGGGTCTCTGTTGGGCCTGATATTGTGGTTGGTAGGTTTGTTGGGGTCTAGCATATTGTGGTGGTGGAGGGTACTGGTTCTGGTATCTGCCTTGTTGGTAGGGCTGCGGATAGGGTTGCCTAACTGCCTGCTTGTTGTATGGGCAATCTTGTGCGGTGTGATTGGTGTATCTCCGTTCTATGGTGCAGTACTGGCTACTAGGGTTTACTTGGGGTTGAGCCATAATAGGGTAGACATTCGCCATATGGTGACCACCGCATGTATAGCATCTTTTCACAGGGGCAAACCTTGGGATTTGTTTGCTCGTTACACCTAATTTCTGAGCTACTTTTTCGGCAAGTTCCTCAATTGATGTGGACTGCGTGGAAGAGTGACTAGATGCACTATCTGAATCTTTGTAGATTTTGGAAAGCTCTAGCTCTTCCCCTAGGTTATCTTCAATGTCAATGCACATGCGTACACATTCTTCTATGGTCCTAGGGTCCTTCAGATACACATAGGATCTCAACTTCGTACTCAACAATCCATCAAGGAATAAGGCTACTTGTTTAGCGGATGTGGGTAGCTCCGAAATAGGGCACCTTTCAAGATATTGTCTAAATCTCCTTCCGGCCAATCTGACAGTCTCTTGGGGGGTCTGTCTGAAGATGTGAATCAATGAGGATGTATTGTGTCTTATGCCGCTCTTAGAGAACTCTACAATGAATGCCTCTAGGAGTTGGTCTATGCTCCTGAACTGGCGCTCATCCAATGGCTGAAACCATGTAAGTGCCGTATTCCTAAGGGTTAGACCGAAGGCATTGTACTGCGTGAACAGATCCTCCACTTGTTCCGCTCTCAAGACTTGCTTGAACTCCGCCACATGATCATAGGGATCTCCTGTGCCGTCAAAGTAATTCTTCATGGACTTAACTAGCTGGGTAGGTCTCAAGGTTCTTGCGTGCTCTCTAGGCCTCGGCAGAGGGAATCCATCTACATTTCTTTGGTTCCTGTGGGCTCTAAGCATCTCAGGTTCTACCCTATTCGTCTCCGTCCTCGTTCTTTCTCTGCCTACTGGGTTGGCAAAACTTACTTCTGGTCTATCTCTGCTTCTGTCGCGTTGCGTACCATGAGCTTGGGAAGTTCCAGCCCCAGGATGACCATAGGATACATTTGGTCTTGGTTGGGGAAAAATAAATTCACCCTTCCAAGTGTAAGCATGCTTATCATTTTCTGTCACCACAAAGATCCTCTCAGAGGTGTGATCTAAGTAGGTCACTCTGCCTGGGCTATCAGGATCCTTAAACTCATAGATCATGATTGTTCCTATATCAGTTGGGTGATCCGGTTTATACCTCCAAAAGGCTTCGTCAGTTTCTCGGTTGAGAAGCAAATCTATGCACTTGTTATCTTGGGGAACCCACTCAGGTGTGATAATCCTAGTGAGAACAGATTTGCCTCGGGGTGTTCTAGGTTCTACTCCCATATTTCCTTGTTCCAAGTCGCCTAAGTCCGCTTCTGAGATTACATTTCCAAATTCATCTGTCCTATCTGGATGACTGGTGACTACGTATATGGTTGCTTCCTTGTCCAGGTATGCACCGTTTTCAAACTTGACAACTGGGTGCTCTAGTCCTATGGATTGGTCAGGGTTTTTAATCTGGACCACGGATCTTCCTAGGCCGTCCTCATAGATGCTAGCACCTAATCGGTTGGTCCTAAGGTACTCTAGCTGCGTTTTGTACGGGCCTTCTACCCTGTACAGGTAAGGCACACCTGAACTTCCCGTAGGTCTGTCCATGCCTTGAGACATCCCTGATTCACTGGTATCCGAGCTAGGGTAATGAGAGTGGTGACTCAACTGCTGGGCCCAAGACCTTGCAGTATGATTGACACTAGCCTCCGAAGACCTAAGGCTTTGTCTCTCTCTTGCTAGGTGTCGTCCTGATCTAAGGTTCATATGCCTAACTGATTAACCCAATTTTTTGCCCAGAGTACAACCTCGTTGCCGATCAATTGGTATCAGTCACTTGATTCTTTTTAGTTATTTCTCGTGTTTAAGGTCTTGTCTGATATTTCGTCGTCAGGAATACTTGAATGTTCTGCGCACTTTCAGGTTGATCGTTCCACGTTAGGTTCTTTTCCTTTAGGTTACCGACAGTACAGAGATTATGTTTTTATCTTGAACTTGAGTTTCTAGGTAGTCTTCAACTTGATAATTGCCTACCGTCGCCCTGGCTTACTCCTACCTCTAATCGTTCTTAGCTTAAGCTAGGGATTGACAAGGGGAGTTGAGAATTTCCAACCTTTTTGTTTCCTGATTGGTTGCCTTTGAATGCCCAGGAAGTGTGTTCCCAAGCTTGCACTTACACTAGCTCAAAACGCCTTGCGATGCTCTCAATAGATCTGTAAGAGTTCCAAAGTTAGCTCAAGACTTAAACTCCAAAGACAGAACCAATGATTTTCATTCAGGTAGCACAAACACAAACTTGTACAGTGATTTTCAAGAAAACAATCCTAAGAACCCCTGACTTTGATCCCCCTGGGTAAGGTCAACTTCAAAATACCCTATCTAAAAATCAATGCATTATCTTTATAAAAAACAGTTGAGGGCGTGTAGTATATGCTACGAGCTTTCCAACAAGCCCTAGAGCTCAAAAAATGGATCTCGTATGAAAAAGTTGTGACCGTTCAGGGTTCTAGGGTTACGACAGGGTTCAAACAGGATCACTGTGCAACAGGTTTTCCCCAAGTTGTTTTCCTAAGGCTTCCCCATGTGCTCAAGAGCATAATATTTGTGCCCAAAATTAGCCCAACTTTCCAATTAACAAACCTTAAAAAATTTGGCTAAAATTGGCTGTCAATCGCGATGGATAGGGCTGTCAATCGCGATGGACACTCAGTCAATCGCGATGGATAGAGACTTCAGTCAATCGCGATGGACAGGGGGTTGAGTCAATCGCGATGGACACTCAGTCAATCGCGATGGATAGAGACTTCAGTCAATCGCGATGGACACCCAATTCAATCAATCGCGATGGACAGGGCTGTCAATCGCGATGGACACTCAGTCAATCGCGATGGACAGAGGGTTCAGTCGGTCGTGATGGACAGGGGTTCAGTCAGTCGCGATGGACAGGCAGTCGGTCGCGATGGACTGGTAGTCAATCGCGATGGACATGGCTGTCAATCGCGATGGACTGAAATTTTGCAAGATTTTCAAACATTTTAGTGGGAATGTGGTGTGCAGGGTCTCTAGTCCACTGTGGTGCACTCAAATTTACCAACAAGTGAAAATTTCTGTCAATCGCGATGGACAGAAGGCGGCGACTGCGAGACAGTTTCGTCGAGTTCCGTACCTGCGCGGAAGGCTGGAGATGGTGATGTGACCTGTACCTGCAAGATAGCTCAAGAAACATGCAAAAACAGCACATGCAATTTCGCTCTCTCGCTCTCTCTCACAAGTGAAATGAGGGAAATGAGGTGGAGGTGGGGATATAGTCAAAAAACTGAAATTTTCGCGATGATGGAGATGGACGTGGGAGATGGTGATGATGATGATGGTGATGAAGATGGTGAAGAAAGTAAAAGAAAATCTATGAGAGTGAAGAAAATACCTACAACTCCAACGCGTCAACTCTACATCTTACCATCACACGCTCGTCCTCAAAGCTCGATCCCCGGCAACGGCGCCAAAATTTGGTGTAGCTCAGTGATGAGTAGCACCTCCTTTAATGTCAATCCGGGAAGACGTGAGGATGGTATGAAGACCTCGAGCAAGTGGCGGCACAAGTGCGTGAGTGAGAAGCACACAAGCATGCACACACATACACACACACGCGCACACACGGCAAGACAAAGAGAGAGAATCAATGGAGTTCTTTAGATTACTTTCAATAGCTCTTACAAGTTCGTTTCAATTACAATCTACCCCCAAAAATGAGCTCTCTAGCTCTTTTTATAGTTTTTGACTAGGTTTTGGCCCTGTCCAGACCTAGTGTCCGGCCTAGTTAAAAATTAGGTTCCAGGGCCAATTTGAGGGCTTAAACGGAGTCTAAAAAATATGAAAATTGATATGTAGGTACTTTTAAGGCTCCTCAAGCTCAAGGACTCCTTGGCTTGCACAAAATGGAGCTACAAAAATGTGAAATGGTATTTACAATGATTGTTAGTGATAAGAATCACTGTTAAAAGATGTAGATTTGGAAAAATTGAAGGGCCTATCTGCCAGATTTGCGTCGACTGCTTTGTCTACTTACTCCTTCACCTTGTTCTGACTCTCTCCGTTGGCTTCCTTGTCTAGTCAATCCTTGGGTGCCCATACTGCTCTCAACAATTGCGTAAAGAAGGAGGCTGTCAAAATACATCCCAATCTACAAAAGCAATGCTTTTTTTAGGTGGGCATTGCGTTGGATGAAAATAGGAAGTATGATGCTATGAGAAAGTATGATCCATCGTTTCAGCTTGCATCTAGAACAGGTGAGATATGGGATTTGTAGGATAAGATATTCACGATGTGGGAGAAGAAGGAGGTCAAGGGACAAAAGCAAGGGAAGTCGAGGCCAGACCCTCATGTTGATTTGAGGGGAAAGGGAAGGAAAGTTGACCTTTCCATTGAAGGTGACACCATGGAGAGCCCTTCAAGGAATCCAGGATGATACTTTGATTATATCAACATTTTCAAGGGTAATCTCGAAGGAGTTAAGCCTAGAAGAGATGGTGACTGAGCTTAATAAGTATGTATTTTATTCTTAGATCCTTTTCCCTACTCCCATATTCCCGATCCAACCTACTCTTCTTTTCATGTTTGTGATTGTAGTCATAAAGTATAAATGAAGATTCAAGAGCTGATGATGAAGAGGTTGGGATGCTTCTCTTAGATAGAGTTCAAAGCAGAGTATCCAACCACCTCATCATAGAAAGCTTTATCGAAGTATTTTAATCTCTTTCCTGACTGGGTAGGTTTTATTATGAGAGAGGATTCCTAGTTTTTTGTTTGGGTCGATGCTTGGCATCGACTTTCTACTAAAATTCGATGCATGTCATCAACCTATGCCACTAAGTCAATGTCAGGCATCGCATTTTAGTACTAACTCCATGCATGACATCGACTTGTGGCACATGTGGATGTGTGGCATCAACTTACTACTAAACCTTGATGCCTAGCATCAATTTACTACTCAAACTTGATGACTAGTATCCACTTAGTGGCATATGTCAATGTGAGGCATCGACTTGTGGGAGAGGTCGATGCCACACATTGACTATCAATAGAAAGTCGATGCTTGGCATCACCCTAGTTAGAAATCGATGTCAGGCATCAATTCTTCATGTTTCCACTTGCTTATCATAGAGCTCGTTTCATTTCCTTTCCACTTGCTTTTGCATAAACAAACAAAAAAGTAATTCTACAGGGGCAAATGATGATTGTCCCCCTACATCTGTGGCTCACATTCAACGGGCTAGGCATGAGAAATCTAGAATGAAAGCCACGGAGTTAGATTTTGATCATTTCTATGTATGCATGTGTGTATGTGTGTGTGTATCTATCTCTATCTCTCTCTCTCTCTCGTTCTCTATCTTTATCTCTCTCTTTATGTCTCTCTCTGTCTCTTTAATCTCTATCTCTCTCTCTTTCTCTTTCTCTCTCTCTCTCTCGTTCATATCTCTTTCTCTTTCATCTCTCTCTCTCTCTCTCTCTCTCTCTTTCTCACTCTCTATCAATAGAGAATAAAACAATCACTTACAGGTATGTCCCTCTTTTGGATCACTCTTGTCACAGCCTAATTAATGTTTTCTCTCGTCAAATTCAAAGAATTGATGCCAAAAAACTTATGCGAAACAAAAAAGAAGATACATTATAAAGTAGAAAGCATAGAGAGAGAACGGGTACGAGTACGTTCACTACTTACCAAGATGCGAGATCTAAAGAGAGAGAGTGTGTGTGTGTGTAGAGTGAGAGATTTCTATTTTTGTGTGTGTGTGTGCAGACGATAATGTAGGTCACAATTCAGTTCATGCACACAAGTTCCATAGAAGGAGTGCTCAGCTCCAATGATGCGTAAAATGTCGAACTTTTGCTGTTAGGTCCCTGTACATTTAAAAGACGGTGTCGCTATATGTGTCGGTATATGCATCTATATAGGCATGTGTATAAGCATCAGTAATTTTTTGAAATTACTAATGCTTGTACCAATGCCTATACTGATGCATATACTAACACATATACAACCACATATACCGGCGATGGCAATGAATACCAACGATCCCTTTTAAACATTCATAACGATGATCAAGTGACCATCGGTATGCATAATGAGATCTTTAGAGATATTTTCAATGATCATAATGACACTCGAGGGTCATCGTCGATATGGATAGTGTCAGTATGCCCCTCATATGTTGTATTGGTTATAAAATTTTACGACCTTCAAGTTGGAACTTGGAAGATCTTTCCCACTACCTTATGTTTATTTAAGTGTGTTCTCAAAATTGCCTGTGCAAATTATGGCTCCAATTGGGAGGGAATATTTATGATGTCGCAACCTATTCCTTTAGCAGTCGATGGTGTCCCATTATTTGTTTCAAAGATGACCTCAATAAAGAATTACCCTCCAAGGTAAACATTGAGATAAGTGAAGCAAGCCTATGGTAGCAACAAATTGTGTTGTAGAATTTAGCAAGTTTCCCTTGAGATTAAAAAAGTTAGAAATACAAATGAGGTGAAGCTAGAGTGGTTATTCATCCAATTGTTGTGGCACATCTAAAGGAGAGATATCTCAGCTTCGAAAACTCCTTTTAATAAAGGGAGAGGATCAATAAAGTGGACCTTTAAAAACTTGATTATGATGTCTAAAAGAAGGTTCACAATGGATGAAGGAGAATTCCAAATTTTTCTTTCAATGCAGATCTTTATCAATGCTAATGGAAAGACAAAAGGAATAGTTGAATGGAAAAAGAAGTCTCTCTTCCCCTTCATGTGGGGCTCACTTGGTTTTGATCTTGTTGCTCTCTAGGAAGAACAATCTACGATGTCTAAAGGGTGGGGGCTTCTTACAATTGGAAATTCATTTGCCTAAAAGGAAAAGAGATATTTGATCAACCAATCTTTAGGAGGGCTTGTAAAGTTCTGTGTACACCTCTCTTTCCATATCTTCCATAGAATCTCCCCTCTGATAACATTCCAAAGTGGTGAGGAAACACCAACAGCTTCATGCAGCAAAGCTTTCCTCGAGTTTTATTTTCCTTTTGATAGCATGATTCATGCAAGGTCCTTCCATATCGATATTGATTTGGATCACAAATAGAAGAGTTCTCCCAAGTCTTCCATGCCACGAAGGCATCATTTGCACCATGGAGGGACCCCACAAATTCTGTTAGTTTTTACATTGGTTTGATTCCATAGTGTAGGATTCGCCACATAAGCACATAATTTTTTATCTAGATGAGAGGGTGTGAAAGGAATTGGAACTTATGGTCCTACCTCTTTGAAAAACAATCCAAACACCACTTCCTATTGAACATGATAAGCAATTCCGCATCCTTCTTCAATATCGAAATTTTCTCAAGGTCATTGCCATTGTGCCATCTCTGAAACTGAAGGTGAGTAGAGTCCTAATCTGCAATGAGGAGGCAAGTCCTCAAGCATTCCCAAGCATTGAATCTTGTCTGTAGAAGATGCCATTCATCATAGTCCACACTTTCGGCAAGATCACTGTCCTCAAAACTAATCCACTAACAAGTTTCTTGGTTCTAGAGGAATTTGCATAAACAGAAGCCTTTGTTCCAAATCTTCCTAGCCTTTTGGAGATCCCAAGGCTCCACACCTTTGATACCCGTGATAGGGAGCTAGATCAAATCATTCTATCGAATTCCAGCCACCCGTTTCCAATCTTCATTAATTATGATAAATTCTTTAACCTTGTTCAACTCTTCCATGGAGAAAAAACCAAGATTGAGCCTTTGGGAGTAATTGGAAATGGGGAGAACGATACATTGAGAACTTCAAGACCCTTTTAATATCGGGAGGCCCACAGGTTTAAGAGCACTACTATTTTCAAAAGTATATTGGCCCATGATGCATCAGTATTTCTCCACACTTTAATTAACCACTTTATCACTAACTTTTTGGCCATTTGTTCGATTTCTAGAATGCTCAATCCACCTTGATCCTTTTGGATAATGTGAGTGCTCCATTAGATTTTGAGAAGATCGCTTCTGTTAGGGCACCCATCCAAAGGAAGATCCTACCAATTCTCTCTAGTTTGAAAATCTCTCGGTCTTTTGGTCTCCAACAGGAGATAAGGTAGAGCATCAAAGAGGGAAGAAATGTATTAATCACCATGCCCCTTGTAGCCATGCTAATGCACATAGCTTTCCAATATGTCAACTTTCTCTCAAGCTTAGAGAGATCCGAGTTCCATCGCTTCCCCATAGAAATGTCGAAACCCATCGAAATACCTAAGAAACAGAAGATTTGACCACTAGGGATCAACTAACATCCATGATCAATAAGCAATTGAGGACGGTGCCCAATAAGCACCCTAAAAGCAATTTTTGAATGATTTATTTTGGATCTCGATGCCTCCCAAAAGGTATCCAAAAAACTCCAAACACTATCAATGCTTAATGTGCCATTATGATCAAAGACATTAGTATCATCAACAAAAAGCCTCATGATGATTTATCTTGATTGAGAGGTAGATTAAGGGCTTGAATATGAACTAAGTGAGTTTGATGGTTAACAAGGTAGTTAAGACTATCGGCTCTGATGTCAAAGAGAAGAGGAGCCAACGGGAAACCTTGTTTGGTAGAACATTGTTGCTTGAGAGAGTTGACCTTGATGTTTATATGAGCCGTTGCATTTCAAAGTAGAGTAGAGATCATAAGCTACCCAAGTTTTTCAAGGATTGGAGAATGAAGTCCCACTCAAGGATATCATAATCTTTGTTGAATTCAATCTTAAGGAAGAGCACATCTTGTAGTGATTTGTCAGTAAAAAAGAACCCTTCCCGAACATCAATGATCGCATGGAGGATGGACCTCCCCTTAATCAACCCTTTTTTATCCTCACTAATCTAGTCGCGAAGGTGACACTAATCTAGTCGTGAAAGTGAAAAGTAATACAGTTTGCAATCACCTTTTCCAAGATCTTGTAAGTGGTTTCCAACATCATTAATGGTTGCCAATTTTCAATTCCATTTTTGCTTACTTTTTTGTGAATGATCTTGATGACACCCTCATTGAGAAAATTGAGAAGTGCACCAAAAGAAATATCCTTTTACCACACCAAACATAAAGAAGTAGCCACCACATGCTTGAATATCTTGAAGAACTCATTGGTAAGGTTGTCCAACCACGGGCTCTTGTGATCAGGAAGAGAATTAAATGTCTCTGGAATCTTAGCATCCGAGATGGGAGCCTTGCAAAGAGCTTTCCGGTTTTGTGGGATTAATTTGGTTCTAATGTGCGAGATGGTAACCATGTATTCATGTCTATGAGGAGAAAGAAGTGTGGAAACCCCCAAGAGCTAAGTAAAGAGGTTGAAACTTAGTGTACTATTATCTTCATCTGTTTTGCATTCAACCCCATCGACATCCATCTACGGAACAGCTTCCTTGGATTGCTTCTTCTTGAGAAGAGTGCACATATCTTTAGTAGGCCTATGTGTTGGTGCAAATCACAAGCCTATACATTTGGCTTGTAGTTCATACACATATGAAACCCCATGGAAACATGTGCTAAGAAAGAATTCATCTTTACCATTGTAAAAGTCATTCTTTTACTTGAGAATATTTGTAATCACCTACCAAGAAAACTCATGGACTTGTTAGTTAGAAAAGTATCTACTTCATTGAGGGAATATTTCCTAGAATGAAGGATCTCTTTTAGAGAGATTCAAAAGTGAGTTCACATTAAAATTTGAATGTAACACCTATAAAAGATCCCTTGAAAAAGTCGCGGTTAGAGTAGTCATTTTCGGAGCTCTCCATTGCCATTTTGTATGTGTGTAAGACCTTCAATTTAGCCTAAACTATTCTCCATCATACGGCTATGATTACCAATCCTATGATCTTTACAACGTTGTTCATTAATACATTATACCTACATTGTTCATCTGTGCTATCTCTGTTGTAGTCATTTCTAACTATCAACTTATACTGCTCATATCTCACTCACTTCTCAACCAAATTCAGTGATCTATAGCTTGTTGGAATCAGCTTGAAGTTTTCTACATGTTGAAAAAGGTTGAAGCAAATGCACTCAGCCAATTTGGAGAAAATTGCATCCAAAACGCACTAGTCAAACTCTGTAGAGGTCCTAAAAAATCGGGGGTAATGATCTATTTGCTAAATTGATTTCTCTGTGTATAGTGGGTCATTTCAAGTGATTCCACTTGGAATCATTAGCTAATTAGATACATCTAAAAGTAATTTTTCCAATTCCAACTGTAGTGGTTGCACTGAGCATTACAAGCAGCATGTGTATGATAAGAAATAGAAGGTTTTTCATTGAGTCTTCTATTTGGAAGTAGTCTGTTTTGATTCAATCTTGTCATACGTCATTTCCAAAGTACATAGGCACTTTTATGGTGTCCTTGGAAAGCTAAAATAGACCACATATCAACTCTGAAGTCACAAAGGGCTGGTACTAAGCAGGATTTGGCTGTACCAATTCATCACTTGAAGTGTCCATCCATCTTTCCCAATAGTGGTATCAGAGCAAAGCTAAGGTAAAATGGGAGATGGTTTTCCTTCTTTCATTGATAAATTGGACAAGAAAAACGATCAAGCATGGTCTCTAAGGATGAAGACATACCTACAAGGAAGGAGCCTCTATGGATACATCTCAGGAGATGATGAGATGCCCATATTCAAAAGCAAAGGACAACCTACAAGGGAAGAACATGAAAGAATCAACACATGGTGTGCCAAGGATGAATTAGCAAGGTCTTACTTACTCAAATCAATCTCTAATTTTCTTCTTCAACATGTTAAAAACTGTAAGACATCTCAAAAGACTTCGAAAACATTGTCTTCTTATTTCTCTTCCAACACGAGGGCCAGCAAGAATCAATTGTGGATTGAAGTCACAACTCACAGAAAGCAACCTAAGCAAGCTATCTCAGAGTATGTGACCAAGGTTAAAGATGTAGCAGATCAGTTGGCATGCATTGGAGAAGAAATTTAAGAGGAGTAGACTGTAAGGCAAGTAAGGCAAGTAATCAATGGTATTAAAGCTGATGACAAATGGGAAAACTTCACAATTGCCATGGATCTATACATGGACATGCAGATTCGAGACCTTACCACACTCATGGGGAAACTTTTTACCCACGAAGCTAAGCTCAACAAGAATGGAGATTCATCAAGAGGTAATAGCTCTTCTGCCCTATACATTGATAAGAATAAGTCTACAGAGAAAGGCAAGAACAAGAAGGTAGAAGATAAAGGAACTACCTCCCAAGCCAACTATGTAGGGAGAGGCAGATCATCAAGAGGAAGGGGCAGATGAGGTAAGCAAGGTAGGGGGAGACCTTAAAACTCCTCACCATGCAATATTTGTGGTTTTTCAAATCGTACTACAGATGAGTGTTTCAGTAATTTCAAGAACCAGAGAGGTAGAGGTTAGCAAAGAGGTGGATATACACAATCAAGAGGCATATTTAATCACCACCAAGGATACAACAACAACTACAATAGCAACTACCAAGGAGGATACAAATCCAGAAAGGATTACAACAACTACACAAAGGAGCAAGAAGATTCTCTTTTGATTATGAACATGACTTCAAAACCAGGTATAAATGATGACCATCTCTTCTACATTGACTCAGGATGCTCAAATCATGTGGCAGGCAATGTAGCTCTTCTCTCTAACCTTAAGGAACCAAAGGGTAAGCATCAGGTACAAACAGGTATTGACACCAAGCACTCAATGACTAAAGTTGGAAATGTTAAGACCTTTGATGGGAACAAAAATCTATTGAGTAGGGTTCTATATGTACCAACTATTACCAAGACTTTGATGAGTGTTGAACAGATTGTGGAGAAAGGTTTGCAGGTGAGATTCAACCAATATGGAGCATTTATGGAGGATCCCAAGAATGGGTTCAAGAGAATTGCCAAAGGAGAAAAGACAGGTAGACTATTCACTTTTGAACTTGAAGATACAAGGAACATTGCACTTTAGAGTTATAAAGATCAAACATTATCAGAGCTTGAAATTTGGCATAAAAGATTAGGGCATGTAGGTGAAAGAACCTTGAAACAAATATGCAGAGATCAATGTGTGCTTGGGATACCTAATGTACCCAAGCAACACATGATTTATAAATGTGGTGTTTGTCAGTTTGGAAAGTCTCATAGGTTACCCTTCTCAAGGAAAGGCTACATGCATGAGGACTACCTAGAACTTGTTCATACAGATGTATGGGGACCAAGCAAGGATCCCTCAATCTCTAGATCAAGGTATTATGTATCTTTCATTGATGATTACAGTAGGTGGACTGTATTGTACTTTATGAAGCACAAAGATAAAGTATTCAGTTGCTTTAAAAAGTATCTTGCACTTGTTGAGAATCAAACAGGGAGGTGAGTACTTCTCAAATGATTTTGATGCATTCTTGCAAGACAGAGGAATAAAGAGACAAATTACCACAAGGTATACACTTGAGCAAAATGCGATAGCAGAAAGAAGAAATACATTGATTGCTGAAGCAACTAGGTCAATGTTAAATGAGAAAAAATTACCTAACCACTGATGGGCACAGAGTGTATCTACTGCCACTTATCTTTTAAACAGGTTGCCATCAAAATCACTTGATGGGATGACTCCATATGAAGCATAGCATGGTAGAAGACCTTCACTTGATCATTGCAGGATATTTGGATGTCTAGCATATGTGTGTATCCCTTCTCAGATAAGAGGTAAGTTAGACCCTAAGGCAGAGAAATGCATCTTCATTAGATATGATTTAAATCAGAAAGGTTACAGGTTCTACAATCCTTCAAACAAGGGATTCATGGTCAGTAGAGATGTTGTCTTTGATGAAAATGATTCTTGGTTTGATAGTGAATACAAGAAGATAAAACTACCTTATGACTTGGAACAAGAGTTTCCAAATGTCACTAAGGAGGAGCCTACTCAGAATGAAGACACCAATTCAGATGATGAGGACATCATCAACCTTGAAGAGTTCAAAACATGGAAATCCAAAGGCAAACTCAAGATGAAGAAATTGGAAGATATACGTGAATCTTCCAACCAAGCAATTAGGATATCACAAAGGGATAGCAAGAAGCCAATCAGATATGGGTATGACGCTTCACTTGTTACAAAGCACTCTGTTTATCTTGCAAAAGATTTGTCAATTGAAGAACGAGCATCATATGAGGAGGCAAAGAACAAAGCAGAACGGAAGGAAGTTATGGATGAGGAGATTGAAGCACTCAAGGAGAATGATACTTGGGAACTAGTACCAAAGAAGGAGTCTATGAAGGTAATTGGTTCTAGGTTGTTCTATAAGATCAAAAGGAATTCTGATGGGTCAATAAGCACGTACAAAGCTAGACTTGTGGCTAAGGGTTTTGCACAAACCCAAGGTATTGATTATGAAGAAACCTTCTCACATGTGACCAAAGTGCCAACCATCAGGGTATTGGTAAGTATGGCTACATCAAAGAATTGGAATATGTATGAGTTGGTCGTAAAAAATGCATTTCTAAATGGCTCGATTTCAGAGGAGGTGTACATGTCACAACCTCCTGGATATGAGGACCCAAACAAGGTAACACATGTTTGTATATTGAACAAAGCTCTTTATGGATTGAAGCGGGCACCTAGGGCATGGAACCATATGTTGACTACATACCTTCAGGATCAAGGTTTTGTCATGAGTAAAGCACATACTTCTCTATTCATCAAGAGAAGTAATTCAGAGGTAATATACCTATGTGTATATGTTGATGATATCATACTTACAGGTAATGATGCTAATGGCATCAAACAGATCAAGAATCAGATGATGAAGGAGTTCAAAATTAGTGACCTTGGATCACTAAAATACTTTCTTAGACTTGAGTTCGTCTATACTAACTCTCGAATTTATATTATTCACAGGAAGTATATACAGCATATGTTGAAGAAGTTTCATTCGCAGGATGCCAAAGTTCCAAGTACTCCAATGGAGGTAAACCGAAAACTAAGTGCTCATGAAGGTGATGTACTTGAGAACATTTCACGTCACCAAAGCATAGTGGGAAGCTTGAATTCTACTACCTTGACAAGGATTGACATTGCTTATGGAGTAATTGTGCTAAGTCAGTTTATGCACAAGCCTAGGGCACCCCACTTGGAGGCTACCAAAACAATCTTGAAGTACCTTAAGGGTACTCAACATCATGGTTTGTATTTCCCTTATACATCACACTTGGAGATTAAGATCTACTCAGATGCAGACTGGGTAGGATGCAAAGATGATAGGAGGAGTACCTCAGGATACCTTTCATTTGTAGGTGATAAGCCAATACCATGGTCTTCAAAGAAGCAACCTACTGTTGCTTTATCTTCTACAGAGGTAGAGTATAGAGGATTGGCCAATGCTACTCAAGAGGCCATATGGATCAGATTGTTGTATACAGAATTCGGCTTGCATACTACATCTCCAATGATCTTTGGAGATAATACAAGTTCATTACACCTTGCAACTAATCCTATTTATCATGCTTGGACCAAGCATATAGAGGTCCACTATCATTATGTGAGAGAGAAGCTATTAAGCAAGGATATTCAGTTGGCGTATGTATCAACTAATATGCAATGTGCAGATTTGTTGACTAAAGCATTAGATGGTACAAAACTTTGCAGGTTTAAAGCAATGATTGGATTGTAGGATATTCATGAAGATTAAAGATGAAGAACAAGTCAAAATGTTTGACTTGAGGGGGAACTGTTGGTGCAAATCACAAGCCTACACATTTGGCTTCTAGTTCATACACATATGAAACCCCATGGAAACATTTGCTAAGAAAGAATTCATCTTTACCATTTGTAATTTTCCTTATGGTTGTTTGGCGGTGAAGATGGCTCGCTCATGGGAAACTTAGTGGAAAGGACTTGGTTGTCTATAAAGACTAAAGAAAACTGAGGAGGGAGGGAGATCTATCCCTTCCCTCATTAGAAACGATTGGGGCTAGTTGGAAACTTGTATTGGCGTAGGGGCATCCCCTTGTTTGGTGTTACTCCATTAGTAGTATTTCCGGTGAAATCTAAGGAAATAAAAGTGCAAGAAGGAAAATTGTTCATTGGGAAACTATTGGGAACTTGAGCCTTAAGCCAATCGTTCAAGTCTTTGTTTATGAAAGAATGGTTTCCAGGTTGAATAAGTCGAAAAAAAGTGCCAATTCCTACTAGAAACTCATGTTCTTCGTATTTTTGAGAGTCAACAGACAACATTCCAAGCTTTTCAAAGTAGAACTTGGAAAGTTCAAAGAACTACAATGTGCCTTGTCAAAAATTTCTTGAGTTTCATTGTCCATAAGAAGAAACCGCAAAAAATACCCATTGTTGGTGGAACTATCTGATGTCCCCTTTTTTCAACAAAATCATCACTCCCATTGGGAGGATGCTAGAAATTAAAGGTGATGTGGGAGATCATAGTTCAAAGGGATTCCAAGTCCTTTGATGCGATATAGAGCTTGAAAATTTGTGTTGAGGCAGATTCGAAACAATATGTTTTCGAATGTCATGAATATTCACATCCAAGATGAGGCAATCATAAAGCAAGAAATAATCTACGGAGATCTTACAAATGCCAGTTTTCACTATGGGAATTAAGTTCATAGAATGAAATATTGCCCATTCAGAAAAGGAGACTCGAAATTTAAGCCCCCATAAGTGTAGTGGTAAAAGAAGTGATCCGTAAAATACCATGGCTGCTTTTAAAAGAAGTACGGTGAAAGGAATGCTTATAGAACTATAGTTGGTGGCAAGAAACTAAAAAGGATCCACAAAAGTTAGGACAAAGAGAAGGAAACGTAACAAAACGATAAGCTTAATGGGCAAGCTAAGAAGACGGAACCCTCTATCCTAGATAAAGATATAAATCATGTAGATTACCCTAGAGGTTAAAGCCAGGTGGAAGACATGGATATCTTTGAACATGAATGGTCTAAACTAGATTTTTTTGCGAGGAAAAAGGATAAACGTGATAGTGAGAGCTACATCATTCGTTCAACCACTTCAAATTTTTATGTTAAGAAATCCAATAGATCAATCGAACGGCAGCTTTAAGGTCAACATAGAAGGTTCCCCTAAAATCACTACAAGGAATACGGGTGCATAGCGATGGTTAACACGACACAATTTCGTCGCTATATACTTGCATACAGTGTTGCAACAAGCATCCGGCATGGAACGTTGGTTAAACCATGAAAAATTGGACATTTTCATGGACATGTGGCATGACGGGATATGCGACGGTTAAATCAAGCCTCGCTCAAGTGAGGATTCAAAAAAGCATCGCATAAGTCACACTAATTTGCATCACATCAGTGATGCTAATTTGCATTGCATAAGTGACGCTAATAATCATCGTGTATGCAATGCTATCTGCTCAGGCATTAATGATGCATTAGCATCGCTAATAGGATGGCTTTTTATGAGAAAAATTAAAATGTTGGAGGCTCTTCGATCGGCATCTACATGCATCTCATCGAAGAGCTCTCCAACGTTCACAATTGCACTATGCTTACAAGCTGAAACAATCGCTTGTAGAATTGTTGTTTTGTCTAATCTCTATCTTATTGTCTCTCTCTGTTTCTCTCTTTCTACCTCTTTCTCTCTTTGAATTATCTCTCTCTTTCTCTCTCTCTCTCTCTCTCTCTCTCTTTATTGCAAGTTATTCAAGAAGCTAACCAAGCAAAAAATATGGCTAACTATTGTAAGTACAATTTCCATTATCTGTATATCATTTCAATTGTGTTTAGTTATCATACGCACACTTATTGATATGCACATATACACTGATACATGATGAAGATGCACCTTCACACATATACACATATACACATGCACATACACACACATATATACACAATACATGTGCACATACACTTACACATACACATGCATATGCACAAACATTTCTACAACCGCATAAAAAGACTTGTTTGCATGCATTAATGCATATATACATACACATACACACATTAACACATACTTAGATACATGTATATGCACATCCACATGCATGCACATTCACATGCATGCACATGGATGCAAATGGAAATGCATCCACATGCACATGCATGTTTTATACATATACATATGCATATACATACACATGTATATGTTTATACACATACACATACATATGCACATACATATATAGACACACACATACACATATATATGCACATACATGCACACACCTATGCACATACACTCACACATGCACATACATACATGTACACATATACGTGCACATACACACATACGCATACACTTACACATACACATGCACATACATATACACACACATACACATGCACATGCACATACACATATATACACATATACACTTACACATGCAGATGCACATACATACGAATACACACACATTCACATGCACATGCAGATACACATGCATATGCATATACACTTACACATGCACATGTACATACATGCATATGCACATATACATATGTACATACATACATATACATGCACATATTACACACATATACATGCACACTACAACTTATGAGGGGCATACCGATGTTGCATATACCGACAGTCATAGTCGGTGTCGGTATGGGCCTCGGAAAATGCCACTTAGAGATACGGACGGTCAAGTGACCGTCGGTACGACCATTTTAAACGGATCGTCGGTGTGGCCCGCAGCCGCCGGTATAGGCGTCGGTATGAGTGTCGGTATAGGTGTCGGTATGAGCATCGGTATAAGCGTTGGTAATTGACTGCCAACTACCAACGCGTATACCGACGTCCATACCGACGCCTATACCGGCGGCGAGTTTTAAACATACTACGAACCCGAGAGCAAAACTTCACATTTTTGCGCGTGTTTGAGTACTGTCGGTCTACTCTTGAACTTGCGCGCGCGAACCTGCATTGTCTTGTGCACACACACACACACGGATCTCTCTCTCTACACACACACACTCTCTCTCGGCTTAGCTCTCACATCTTGGTAAGTGCTGCGCATACTGTTAGCATTTGTGTTTCTCTATGCTTTAGGGTTTCTAATTTCTCTTTTCGTTGATTTTGCAGAAGTTCTTTGGCGTCGATTGTTTGGAATTGGACGAGAGACGACCTACATTATGCTTTGACGACAACGATTCAAAGAGGAACATACTTGTAAGTGATTCTTTTATTCGCTATTGATAGAGAGAGAAGAAGAGAGAGAGAGAGAGAGAGAGAGAGAGAGAGAGAGAGAGAGAGAGAGAGAGAGAGAAAGAGAGAGAGAGAGAGAGAGAGAAAGAAAGAGAGAGAGAAGAGAAAAGAAGATACACATTAGTTTACACATGCATACATACACACATACATGTACAGACATGCATGCTTACATACACACACCTATACACACATGCATGCTTACATACACACACACATATACACATATGCATGCATACACACACACATAAATTTACACACATGCATACATACACACACATGCATACACACATACATACACACACATATATACACATATGCATACATACACATACACACACATATACACACATACATACACACACGCATATATACACACATATACACACATGCATGCATACATACACACACATATACCGGCATGCATGCATACACACATGCATACATACACACATATACACACACTCATGTATACATACACACACATGTATACACATGCATACACATACACACACATACACATACATGCATGCATACATACACACACGTACACACACATGCACACACATGCATGCCTACATACACACACATACACATACACACACATGTATACACATGTATACATACACACACACATGTACACATGCATACATACACACACATATATACACACATGCATACATACACACATATAATCCTATTTTTATTTTGAAGTTTTTTTCTTACATCAAATATATAAAAATAGGATTAGGGTTTTAGGGTTAAATCTTTAAGATTAGGGTTTTAGGGTTTAAACACCTACATAACATATATGCACACATACACATGCACATATAATACATATATACATGTATATACACATGTATACAGAAATATACATATTTTAGGTCTAGATATTTAAGATTAGGGTTTTAGGGTTTAGTATTTCAGATTTAAGTCTAAGTCTTTTTTATTAGGGTTTTAGGATTTTAATACATAGATAACATATATACACAAACACACATATACATATAATACATACATACATGTAGATACACATGCATACAAAAATATACATATTTTAGATTTAAATCTTTAGGATTAGGGCTTTAGGGTTATAACATCTACATAAGATATATGCACACATACACATGCACATGTAATACATATATACATGTATATACACATGTATACAGAAATATACATATTTTAGGTCTACATATTTAAGATTAGGGTTTTAGGGTTTAGTATTTCAGATCTAGAATTTTAAGATTAGGGTTTTAATTAAATATATATATTTAAATATATAAAATTAAATATATAAAAATAGGATTACATAAGGAAAAAAATCTGAATATATAAATAAATATATATATATAATAAGATAATTATATACATAAATAAATATAAAAGGAACTAGTGTTTTTAATAATTTAATTAAATATTTATAATTAAATATATAAAAATAGGATTACGTAAGAAAAAAAATCTGAATATATAAATATATATATATATATATATAATAAGATAATTATATACACAAATAAATATAAAAAGAACTAGTGTTTTAAATAATTTAATCAAATATATATAATTAAATATATAAAATTAAATATATAAAAATAGGATTACGTAAGGAAAAAAAATCTGAATATATAAATAAATATATATAAAAAATAAGATAATTGTATACATAAATAAATATAAAAAGAACAAGTGTTTTAAATAATTTAATTAAATATATATAATTAAATATATAAAATTAAAAATATAAAAATAGGATTAAGGAAAAAATCTGAATATATAAATAAATATATATATAAGGTAGGATAATTATATAGATAATAAAATATGATAAGAACTAGTCATTTAAATAAATAAATGAAATATATATGATTAAATATATAAAAATAGGTTTAAATTTAATCATTTTAAATAGAGTGAATATATATATATACAATACACAAACACACATACTTATATACCTATCTATATTCACATATATATACATATACACATATATATACACATGCATACATATATATACATGTTTTAGTTCTAGGTCATTTGGATTAGGGTTTTAGGGTTTTAACACCTACATAACATATATACACACATACACATACACATATAATACATATATACATGTATATACACATGTGTATAGAAATATACATAATTTAGGTATAGATCTTTAAAATTAGGGTTTTAGGGTTTACGCATACATATAACTTAGTTAAGAGGATCAATCAAGAAAAAATCCGAATATATAGATAAAATAGGATAGCTATATAGATTAGGGTTTTAAAATTAGGGTTTTAAGTTTTTTTAGGTATTTAAGTAAATAGGTTTAGTATTTCATATTTAAGTCTTAAAGAGTTAGATTTTTAGGTTTAACAAAAAAACAAATGTTCTAAAATGTCCATATTGTAGCAGATGGCTTCTTTGGATCCTGAAGTGAGAATGGCATGTCCTTGCACACAGTGCAAGTATCAAATTTATCGAAAATGACGGATTTGTACTGCACATGTTAGAGAGTATGGATCCTTTGATAGGAATCGACTAGAAAACCTACGCTATCATTCGCATGATCCCCCAGGTGAGCAGATGGACCCAAACGACATTGCACCGGTAACCTCTCGTGGACAAAAGAGAGCAAAAAAGGACTTAGACGTACAAGCAAGCACTAATAATATTACAGAGAATGAACATATGGAAGAGATGCTTGAAGCATTTTATGAGATGGACGAAGATCATGATGGTGAAGAAGGTGTCAAGAGTTTCATGGAAACAACAGAAATTCCACGATTAGAAGTTGTAAAGAATATGAAAACATGCGAAGATTAGCTCATTTACCACTTTACAATGGAGCAAAGATATCTGTACTACGTGCTTCACTCGCGATGCTCAATCTGCAATCCATTCATGGATGGTTAGATAGTAGTGTCACTGAATTGTTTAGGTAAGTGGAGAACAAATTTTTCATTGTTGTATCATAATAACTTCATTTACTAATATCATTTTAATTGCTTATTGCAGGCTTCTTAAAGATCAATTTTTGCCAGAGGGCAATGACATGCCTCCAACACGTGGAGATGCGAAAAAACTTTTATAGTCCATTGGAATGGATTATACTAAAATTCATGCTTGTCCGAATGATTGCATTCTCTTTCGGAATGAGTATGAGCATCTCCACGTATGTCCAAAGTGTGGAGCAAATAGATTTAGAGAAGACGTTATAGGCGAAGCAATCCCCGCAAAGGTTCTTCGCCACTTTCCTATCATTCCACGAATTAAAAACATGTTTAGATGCAAATCTATAGCTGAGTTAATGTCCTGGCATACAAAGAGCAGGTCTACAGATAATGTAATGTGAGTGCCAGCTGACTCTGATGCTTGGAAGCACATAGATAGTAAGTGGCCAGAGTTTGCTAGTGAGCCTTGATCCATACGTCTAGGCCTAGCTATGGATGGAGTGAATCCATTTGGATTATGTAGTTCTTCATGGAGCACATGGCCTATATGTTTGGTCAATTATAATACCCCACCATGGTTGGCCACAAAGAAAGGTCATTTATTATTAGCTCTTATTGTACTAGGTAAGTATATGGTAAAAAACATGGATGTATATCTTGCACCACTTGTGGAAGAACTGCACATTTTATGGGATGGGATTACTGTGCGTGACATGTCTCAACCTATAAGAAGAGGAGACGTGCGAGTGCAAGGCATACTTATGTGGACAATGCATGATTGGCCTGGTTATGGTGAATGTTCAGGTTTATCGATTTCGGGTTACCATGCTTGTCCTTTATGCGGACCACGGCTCGAAGCACGCTATTCCAAAGCACTACGTAAAACTATCTATGAAGGACATCATAGATATTTTCCTGATGGGCATGTTTTACGTGAAGGAAAAATTGGTCAACAAGCACAACACCAAATGAAAGCTAGCGATTGGAAACAACTGTGGGATTCAGAAAATCCAGTTGCTGGCATGAAACGGTTGTCCATTTTTCATGAACTCCCTTATTGGAGTGAATTGGTGATCAATCATTTGGTAGATTCGATGCATATTTTCAAGAATGTGGGAGAGATTCTTTGGAAAACTTTGATCGGAAAGAAAGAAAGCAAAGCACAAAGGGATGACTTAGAAGAGTGAGGTCGTATGCGAGAGTTGTGGGCAATTACTAAGCCCAACGGAACAGTATCATTACCAAGAGCTCCTTGGGTGCTTCGCAGGATGGAAGAGCAACAAGTGAAGAAAACAATTTCAGAGTTTCGTACACCTATTGGATGCATGAGATGTCTAAAGACTGCTTTCACACGAAACAACGATCTTGCAGGACTCAAGTCTCATGATTGGCACAAGTTTTTACAGTTTGTGCTCCCTGTAGCCCTAAAAGATTGTCTTTAAGAGGATGTACGAAAAACCATTTATAAAATTAGTTCTTTAGTACGGTGGATATCTTCTAAAGAGATAAATAGAGATAGCATAGAGAGTGCAAAACTCAATGCTATCGAGGCTGTTTGTATGGTAGAGAAATACTTTCCCACAAGTATTCTCACTATTCAACTTCATTTACTGGTTCATGTAGTAGATGAAGTTGCAATAGTAGGAACTGTCCATAGTCGATGGATGTTCTTCTTAGAGTGCTTTATGAAGACATTAAAAGGGTTTGTTTGACAGAGAGCACGTCCAGAGGGTAGCATGGCAGAGGGATGGCTTGTACAAGAATCTCTTGTATTCAACTGATTTTTTACGTATATCGGATCCCAAAATGCCTCGCTTATGGAGCGATGATGAAGATGTTCGTCTCGTAGGCAATGAACCACAAGGTAAAGGATTGCAAAGAAAAATGGATGCAACTTTCAGAGAGAAGGCAATGAAGTTTTGCATAGTTAACTCTGAGCCTATGCAAAAGTGGTTAGAAAGGTATGAACTTGCCAAGGAAACTAACGCAAAGGAAAGAGCTCAGTTTCGAAGAAATCGTTCCACTCGATTTTCACCTCTTCAAGAAAATCTTCGACCTCTTCCACCTTTTCCAACGAGCAGATGGCTAGATGCAGCAGTTTCACAAGCAAAGGCAGCGGGTGAAGGTATCTCTGAAGAAGAAGAAGAACTCACAAAAGGATGTGATTGGGAGTATATTAAATACGGTGCACTATGGTCTCATGGAAGACACTTTCGAATCGTACGAATCGATAAAAAATAGGTCTACTTTTGATAGTGGAGTGATGGTGAATCTTTTGCAAAAAAGTAGAGCGAGTGCAAGAGATGATAATGCTCTAGAAGGCGAGTTAGATTATTGTGGTGTGATTCAAGAAATCTTGAAACTATCTTTCAGAAAGTTTGATTACTTTATTTTTGACGTGAAATGGTTCAAAGTAGTCACCTCTGGAAGAAACGCAACAGTGAGATGGGATAAGAGCGGTTTGCTTCAAGTCGACTCCACAAGATTGTGGACAGATGAAAGGGATACATTTGTACTTCCCGAACACTGTGAGCAAGTTGATTTTATACCAGATTCAAAAGACCTAGAGTGGCTATTTGTTTTACAAGTCGCTCCACGTAGTAGACAAATTTTGGAAAACATAGATGTAGAAGAAAGTCCATCTCTAGTGGACTCAGAGATTCATTCGATAGTTGAGGAAGAAGAGATCATTGTTCGAGAACAAGAGGTCATTTAAGAAGAGGTCATTGTTCAAGAAGACGAAGCAATAGACGATGATCAGGAGGAAACCAGCATAGCAAGTGATTTAGAAGCCATCAATATAGAGATAGATATTCTCGGTGCATCGGATCTTCAAGAGGATGCTAGAATAGAGGACTTTTGAATAAAACACTTGTACGTACTAATTTTTTGTTTTTTTTTGTTTATTCCCTATATTATTTTTCTTATCGCATGCTAATTATTTGAGTTCTTTTATTACAGAGCACGATGGGAGACAGTCCTCCAGTCACTCCACATTCCATGATAGAGGAGCAGTTTTCGGAGTTCATCTCTCAGGTCCCTCCTGCGTATAAGGCCGCTACATCACAGTATTGGATCGCTCATGGTAACACTCCTCCCGGCCTCACTCCTGGCAGCCTTACTCCTGCCGGCCTCACTCCCGCTGGCCTCACTCCCACCGGTGTCACTCCCGTAGGTGTCATTCCTGCGGTGTCACTCCTGCGGGTGGTGCTACTCCCGTAGGAGGTATGTCTCCTAGCTTTGTGACTCCACCACGACCATCTTTGCAGCCATCTCCTACTGGGTCTACTAGTAGACATGTGCGTTCGACACCTCAGCGCGATACAGGGTCTAGCTCATCATGTAGATCGAGGTCACGCTCTGGAGCAGGAGGTTCTAGGAGTGGATCTACAGGTAGGTCTGGAGGCGGAGGAGGCGGTTGTTGTGGAGGCAGTGCGACGGACGTTGTGTCACCCGTTTCTACTCCTAGGACGAGTACCTCAGATGTAGGTACGCCACGCAGTACACCATGCAGTACACCACGTACACCTTGGGGTGCTCATGACCATGATGACTCCAAGGTGTATAGTATCCGAGATGGAGCTCCGGTGATGGATGTGGCTGGCAAAGCAATGCGTGCACGCATACAATAGCTTTGCTCCATCCAATTTGGACACTCCATCATGTTGAAATGGAGTGAACAGGATAAAGATCGGAAGATTTATATCACACAAACGATTTACCAGGAGTTCCGACCAGCCGATGGATAGTCGATTGTCAGTTCAGAGTGGATTCTGCACACCGCACGTGAGGTCATGTCGCATCGACGATCCGAGGCTCGTGATGCATTCGGAGAAGGCTTACCAAAGCCTGTATGGTTACATGCTGAGGAGTGGGACATGATTCGTGATGAGCAGCAGCAGACTCCTAATCAATATCGCTAGCAGCGAAATGCCGCAGCCACACGTCTAGACATGATTGGACCATCACATTTGGGCAGCGGCGGATATGACACGATGGGTCATGAGTTTGTAAGTACCATTTCATTTATTGAATTTATTTGTGTTAAATTTCTCATATATGTTTCTCTAATCTCTTTATATTTGTTTTAGGAGCTGGCAATGGGTCGTCCTCCAACACGATCGGAGGAGTCTTACGGATATAGTCATGGGTTGACTGCACTATTGCAGGACTTGGAGGGACGCGGTGCGGTAGTTTCATGGGAGCATTTGCGATGAGGTAATTAATTTATAAACTTGGTTTTTACTTGTTGTTTGTAATTTTCATGTGAATTTATCTCATTCCATTAATGTTCTTTGTTGCATGACTGTTGATATGGAATGTTCTTTGCATCTGTATGGCAGTGGAAGACCAATATTTTGTATTTGATTTCCATATGGCAATACATTGCTTTGCCACATTTTGTAAAAGCGTCATATATGACAGTGGTTTGCCACACTCTTGTACATGCTTCATTATTGAAATATATAACTTCTTTTGTACATGGTTCATTCTTCATTGTGATTATCTCTTTTGTGTACAACAATACTCTGTTTCATGAAATCATATTTCGGTTGTCATTAGAGTACACATCACATGTACTCGGTTTTTTTTGGGCAGAGTGTATTTTCTTTTGTTAAGAAACATCATGGTAATGTAGCTGTAGTAGAAGACAAAACACTCTGCCCAAAAAACATTTTGCAGGTATGGTCATCGGTATACGTGACGGTACTCCCAGTAGTGTCATCGGAATAACCGTCGGTACACCCAAGAGGCAACGCAGCAGAAGTCGATTACCGACGCATATACCGACGTTTATACCGACGCATATACCGACGCCTATACCGACTCTTTGGTACCGATGGGCAAACCGACCTTTACAACGGCGTCGCGGCAAATAAAGCCGTGTTCATTTTCCTTGGTAAAAACCTCGGTATACCATCAATCTGTTGTAGTGGCACATATGTACACACACATATACATGCACATACATACATACATACATACATACATACATACATACATACACACACACATACACATGCACATGGACATACACATACATATGCATACACACATACACATGCACATGCAGATACATGCATATATACACACTTACACATATAGATATATACGGACATGTGCATATATACATTTTATATACACATAAGCATGCATAAATATGAATGAATTAGATAATTAAAGTAATAAAGTACATGTGTAATATAAACAATAATAAAAATCAATAGAACAAGACTTTTCATTACTTAATACCATACACACAAGTCAAAACTTAACTAAAATGAACTATATATATATATATATATATATATATATCTATATATATATATATATATATATATATATATATATATATATATATATATATATATATATATATATATATATATATATATATATATATATATATACATACATATATATATATATATATATATATATATATATATATATATACATACATATATATATATATATATATATATATATATATATATATCAATGAAACTATATATCGAATGTCATAATCAAGAATCCTAATCATCATCATCATCATCATCCTCATCACCACGATCATCCGCATGATGTGATGTATTTGTGTGAGTGGCTTGTGACGATCAATACCATCCCTCCTATGTCTCTCTCCATCTCATCCATATCTTCCTCTCCATAACACTCCTGCATTACATATAACAAATGTAAATAAGGAAAAAAATAAAACATCCATTAAAATAAAATAATTATATAAAATATACTCACACAAATGCCGATATCCAAAATGTGTAGCAAACTCGATCTCATGTTTCATAAGATATCAACCATAACTCTTTCGCTGCATTAAACAAATAAAAAAGATTAGTTTCTTTCGTTTTAACTAAAATAAAAAATATACTTACAATAATACATATACTTACAAATGTAGCTAGAAAACCATGATGGTCCATTTTGCCTAAGTGCAATGTGTGTCCCGACTCAACTCTCTTCTTTGTAGTAGCCTATTTATTTAGAGAAAAAATAAATAAAATAAATTAAATGTAAAAACTTAATAAAACATATGAGAATTATAAACATAAACTATTAATTTGTATACCTTTTACTGAGGAAATCACTCGTGTAGACGTAGATGTCTACAAAAAAACTACCACATCTCAGGTGGTATGTTAGGTCGCCTCTTATTTATGCACCAATCAATATCTCCTGTTATTTTAATGTCAAACGTAAAAAAAGAATCAGAATACATACACATATATACATACACATACACATTCCCACATACACATATACATGCAAACATATATACATACATATATGCATACATATTTACATATACATACATATAACATAAACACACATATACATATACATGTATATACATACACACATACACATGCATGCATATACATGCATTCATAGAAAATACATGCATTTATTTCACAAGAAGATGTATTTGTATATATGTGAATATGTTTCTATGTGTAAATGTGTATGTATGAATATGTTTCTATGCGTAAATATGTATATGTGAATGTTTATGTATGTAAATATTCAGAATATTAATATCTAACCATTATTTGTAGATCTGATAAATGAGATGGAACTCCACCACCATCTCTTAATCGTGCAAGGAATATATACTATAAGTATATCAAACTTTTAATTTTAAATATATTTGATAGAAACATAACTAATTTATTTTTTTTCTTCTTATAAATAGATTCTGATCAATGAGAGGGCACTCGACAACCTCCTATCCATGCAACAACTTCACATGTGTCCTTTAATAGGAATTATGATGAATTTTACTATCAAGATCATATTGTATGTTTGTGTAACTCTTGCTATGGCACGCATCGAAGAGCACGATTGGAATTTAGTGAACTTGAGGTAGAGATGGTAATTTTGAGTGTGCACCACCACCTATTCAATGTGATAATGCTTGGGTATGTATTTTTTTTATAAATTAATGTCATTATTTTATTTAAAAACCATATACAAGAACAAATTATTGTTGATGTACAGGAATACTTGCTCGATGATGAGGATGATGATGATGATGATAATTCTCATACTCATAATGTTAATATATCTCGTACACATCATGGACTTGTTGTTCATCAATTACAAGTGGAGGTTTCTAGAAATCCTCTACCTAAGCGAGTACGAATAGGAACTTCAACATCTCTGAAGTAGAAGATAGAGAAACAAAAGATATAGACCTAATCTTGATAATAATAAGATTACAAATATATCTTCTTTCACGGATTAGCTATATACTCGTTTGCAATGTGCCAACACAAATAATGAAGAAATCTCAGGTGAGCTGAGAGAGTTAATGATAGGTTGCGAATGTAAGGTAATTTTATTTTAATAATATTTTTTTTCATATATGTATATTAATTTCTCTTTACTAATTTAATTCCTTTTGCAGGCTCAAATGTTAACTAATATGTGGGCATTTGGACAAAATACTATAATCAAAGCTATTGATTCTTTACGTGAAATAGAGGATTCTAGTATTGTTGCGTGCTAGCTCAAAAGACACTAACCTTATAGATGGAAAACTTGGTTATGTGGGAACTGTTGTTGGTATCTACGAAATATCATTTCGTACATTCAAACAGGTAGAAAAAAGTTTATACTTTTATGATAGAGTCTATTATTTTTTTAAGCACCTAATAATGGTTTTTTGTTTTTATATATTTTCATAGGTCATTTTGAAGGTTGACGTGTTTATATATGAGTGTAAAGGTAGTAATTCCACATTGAGAAAGTAAGTATCTGGGTTTTGGGCAATTGATTCTTCCAAGGTAATGTGATCTACTATAGAACCATATATTCTTCCTAGGCATATTGAACAAGCATTTTTTTATAAAAATCCTGATGCTCATCCTTGGTGGCTAGTCATTCATGTTCAACTTAGAGGTAGGTCATTGTTTGAACAATTTATTGTTAGAGAGATCAAAGAAAGTCATCTTGATGATTCACCATCAGATACTGATACATCAACATATGAAAGAGAAATTAGAATCATTATACATGGTCATGACACTAATCTTTTTGATGAAGCGGATAATACTCTATATACTTATTCTACTAAAGATGAAGAGGAATTACTAGAAATCGATATTAATCCATAAATAAATGATGTCATTCATGAGAACATAGATTTAACGATAGAAGAAATAAATAGATACTGAGGATAATGAAGACAAGCCTATATTGATGTCGTACCAGAATGATGGCAATGATGAAAACATATGAGTAGATTAGATAGTAAATCCTACTCTAGTTATTGATGAATAAGTTGAATCATTTGAATGGATATCAGATAATAGATTCTTTTTCATTCAACTACAATATCAATGAATCCTACTAGATAGATAAAATCATGTATTTTTAAGTTAGAACATGAAGCTTGGGGGTATGCCTAATTATTTTATATATAGCTTTATGTTGGAGGAGAAACTTTTTTTCATGTATGTATGCATATGTGTGTTTATTCATGTGTATTATATGTATACATGTGTTAGTATGCACATATATGTGTTTCATGTATATGTATGTATGTGCATGTGTGTGATTATGTATATATGTGTTTGTATGCACACCTGTATATATGCATATGCATTTGTGTAATATATGGAAGTGTGTGTATAATTGTGTATGCATGTATAAGTATACATGTGTTCATGTAGGCATGCATATGTGATGTGTACATGTATATATGTATATGTGTCTATGTGTCTATGTATAGATGTTTACATGTAAATATGTATGCATGTATATGTATACATGTGTGCATATAGGCATGTATGTGTGCTGCATAATGTATCTACTCCATTTTATATTTATGTATATGTATCTACATGATGTGTATGTATCTTTGTATATATTATGATCCTCATTGATTTGAGTAGTTATATATAGAGGCATAACGTTGGGAGGAGAGACATCTCTCTAGTAGGTGGTCAGAGGAATAGATGCAACGTGTACATATACTTGAATCATATGGCTAAAAGGCTGAACTAGAGTTTCTAAATTAGGGTTTGTAAAACCCTAATATAAAAATTAGTGTTTCCAAATTATGGTTTTTGAATTAGGATATATATATATATATATTCTTTCATTGTTTCTTTCTATCTATCTATCTTTCTATCTATCTATCCAGCTATCTATCTATCTATCTATCTATCTATATATCTATCTATCTATCTATCTATCTATCTATCTATCCATCTATCTATCTATCTATCTATCTATCTATCTATCTATCTATCTATCTATCTATCTATCTATCTATCTATCTATCTATCTATCTATCTATCTATCTATCTATCTATCAAAATATAAAAGAATAGAATTTCATTATTATGTGCTTGAAAAAATAATAAACTATATGATAGAAAAATATAATTTTTTATGTGTTTTAAGATACGAAGTGATATTTTATAGATACCAAGAAGGGTTCCGATGTAGCCAAGTTCACTATCTATAAGGTTCGTATTTTTTGAACTAACACATGATAGTTGCTTGAAAGAAGCAAGAACTCTAGAATCCTCTGCTTTACTCAAAGAATTTAACTTTGATTTTAATATGCTATCCATAAGCCAACATATTATTGAAATTTTGGGCCTACATTAAAAAATAATTTATAAGAAGAGAAAATAATACACATATATGTGCACAAATATAATATTAATAAAAATCAAATTACATTTCTTTCATATCCTATCATTAACTCCATCTAAGATCCATTCATTATTTGCATTCGCTTGTTGCATATGAGTATATAGCCAATTCATGAAAGAAGATATATATGTATTCTCATCACTATAGAGATTACATCGATATCTTTTGTTTCTCTATCTTTTACTTTGAAGAGTTTGAAGTTCATGTTCATAGTCACTAATGAATGCTTGCCTGCATTCACAATATTATATGCAATAAAAGTAGAAATATAAATTTTGTTGCAATGTAAATTAAAATGGGACTCTCTTACCTGATAATAAATCATTTGTTAATTTTGAAGAAGGGCCATTAGTCCATGCACGTGGAGATTCTTCATGAAATCTTTCAAGATATTCATTAACATAGTGCATGCAATCAACCATCCACCCTTTTTCCATAAATCCTTTTGGTTTTTCTCTTTGTCACACATAAACTTTTAATATGCCCATAAATCTCTTGACCCAAAACATCCATTGAGTGTTTATAACTCCTGTAATCTCTATTTCATCCACAAGAAGGATCAATACATGAACTTGAATGTCAAAAAATGATGTTGGAACATCTTTCTCCATGAGACATAGTAGCCCCTTGCATTCCCATGTCTTTTGTGGGATCAAGTCTCTGTCAATCTCTTTGATGTAATCCACCTATTATCATTCATATATTAAACTATAAAGGAATTAATTCTTAACAAAAATATATCAAATAGTCTTATATATTAAACATAAAAGTATGATAATTACCTTATAAATGATTGAGGATGATAGATCACATCCCGGAATCCTTTTGTTGTGCATCCATCAATAACAAGAGTTAGAATGTGCTTTAGGAAGTTATGCCAATCATGTTCCTTTAACCCACATAAGCTCTTATCATCCAAACTAAACATGTTTTGGTAAGATGCTCCATATCTTATAGGTGTTTGAATTGACTGAATTCTATTGTTAATAGTTTGCATCTCGTTTGTTGTAAGTATCCAAGGGTCAGGTTCATAACTTGTTTCTTCTTTATTTTTATAAAAGAATTTTGATATTCTTGTGTCTTTTAGTCCAAGAGTATGATGCCATAATGAATAACCAATATTCTTGAATATATGCATAGGATGAAGAAGTTGATAGATCTTCTATTCTCTTTGATACTCCAAAGAATACCATATAGATATATTCTCTACTAGTGATAATTTTCTTTACTCCTAATCTTCACATTCTCATCATCTTCATGATCATTGAATACTTCGGATTGTGGATCTATAAGAGACCCATTTGTCCATTTTAGATAACAGTCCATAGGTTTTATTGGTTTTGGATACTGACCTATTTCAATATTTTCATTAAAATGTATCACTTCTCTTTTGTAGTGTAATGTATGATCATCATGCAAGAATAGTCGATCTCAAAGATAATATTTTTATTGAGATTCTTACTATAAATTGATCCCAACCAATCATCATAGTAAGGATAAGCCTTATATTCCTTAGTAGATACTATTGCATGCATGAGAACCATAAAAATATAATTATATTAACTCAATTTTATATATATATATATATGTATTAAATAAAAAAATTACATCATTACCTAAGCAGATGCCATATCTTTGAAAAGCTTGTATAGTCCAAGCCACAATTCCATGAAGAATTACCTTTCTTTGATTAATGCTTTTTGATACATGAACGGCATTACCACCTCTCTACCACTCTTGGAGATTGTCAATGAGAGGAGAAAGATATACATGCATGCCTTTAACTTGGCTTTTTCTTGGGACTATCCATCTCACTATCCATCTATCTATCTACCTTTCTATCTATCTATCTATCTTGTCTATCTCTGTGTCTATCTCTCTATCTATCTACCTATCTATCTATCTGTCTATATGTTTATCTATCTATCTATCTATCTATCTACCTATTTATCTATGTATCTATATATCTAACTATCTATCTATCTTTCTTTCTTTCTTTCTTTCTTTCTTTCTATTCATCTATATATCTATCTATGCCTTTCTATCTATCTATTTATTTATATATATATATATATATATATATATATATATATATATATATATATATATATATATATATATATATATAGTTGGAGAACCAATCACAAATTGGACATTAACTTGAAGGTCAAAGTTTAAGAAGAAAAGTACATGCCTATGTGAAGGTACAATTTCACACATGTATCACTTTTGTAAAGTTAGACTTAACTTTAGTTCTAGAATTTTTTAAAACTTATGAGATTGAGAAAATCTATACAAGTTAGTTTGTATCAATTGACGCGGTCCGGTGGAGAGAGAGAAGACTGAAGGAGAGATTTTCTATGATTGAGTATAGTCGCGCTTCTGTGAGTGAGAAAGCACCTATAAAAATTTTGATTTTCCATAGATATTAGAAGAAATAATAGAGGTTCTGTGTATGAGACTCTCTGCTCCATCTTCATGTTTTTTCTGTTTTGATAATGAATTCAAAAGTTCAAGTTTTCCAAGCAAGTCAATGCCTAGCATCAAGTTTGAGTTGATAAGCTACTTTCTTTTTCTTTGTGCATCATATGGTGGTTTATCTTCATAAAATCATTAGGTTTCTCAATCAACTCGATGTGTGGCATCAATTTTCAGCGTAAAGTTGATGCCCAACATCAAATTTCCACATAAAAGTGGTTTTCTTCATACTTGCTGTTCACGAGGCTATTTCAAGTGCTGAAAAGTGACTGAAAAAACACCAATTTGATGTGTGGGATCAAATTCTTGTTGCATGTTGATGCTAAGTTGAAAATGTTTATTTTTAGACAAGCGCTTTTACTTAAATAGGCAAAATTTCCTATTTTGATAGCTAGATATAGTCATCTTGTTAAGGCCATAACTTGGTGTGTAGTGAGACACTTTCAACAACTAATAGCTTGTTGGAAATCTCTTCTTTTCCACTTTCAGCCACTAGAAAATCTTGGCTAAATTAATATCTATGCTAAGATAAATAAGCAAAATAGTGCAGGTATGTCATTTTAGTGAATAGAAATTTTTATAGAAGCAAAGTTCTCAATTTAAGAAATTATTTCTCAGAGATTGAAGAAGTATTGAGCTACTGGTGACCATAGAGTTTTTCCAGTGTCACACTACTTCATTTCTTGTGATGGCTCCTACATCAACAAGTGGTATCAAAGTAGAAAGATTCTACATAGAAGAAGGCATCAAAGGTATGAGAAGTTCTGGAAAGTTATCATTGAAGATTGAAAGCGGAAACAGCCAAAGACACAAGGCATCAGAGGATTACTTCAAAAGTATATTTACACACAAAGAACTACAAAACGTATTATTGTTTATCCTTTGAACTCACAGGTTGAAGCACAAACAAAGAGTTATGGTAGATCATATCTCCATTGAGAAACTAGACATGAATAATTATCCTACATGGGTAATGAGAATGGAAGCCTTACTTATGAGTAAGGATCTCACGGTGTACATAACATGTGAAGAAGAGAAGCCAATATTTGAAGATGAAAGCCGACCAAAGAAAGAGGAAATGGGTGCTTTAAAGGATTGGCAGAAGAAGGATCCAAGTGCAAAAGCTTACACCTATAGTACAATCTCAGATCATTTGCTACCACACATGAGAGGATTGGAATCAATTGAAGATATATGGAATGCATTGGAGTATCATTTCCAAAGTACCACCAAAGTAAGGAAAGCAATCTACGGTCAGATTTTACAACATTCAAGAAAAAGCCAAGTTAATGTATTAGTGATTATGTCACTAAGATGAAGGATCTAGTAGATATTCTTGGATCTATAGATGAAGATATTGAAGATCACAGACTGATTGCTCAATTGATTACAGTTTTGAGAGAAGATGAAAGGTTGAAACCTTTTGTTTGTCAACAAAACTTTCTTTGAATCATTATGTTTCAGATCTGAATCAAATTGCTTGGTTTGATGCTCACATTTGAGTAAGACTTTAAGGGAGATGGAGATAAAGGAAAAATTTATGCAATGTACATAAAGAACAAGAAGAAAGGAGATAAAAGTAAAACAAAGAATGAAGAGCAATCAGGTTCTCAAGTTTATTATGCAAGAGTTACAAGCACTAGTAGAGGAACAGCAAGAGGTTTGGAAGAGGAAGAGGTAATCTAAGTAACAATAAGAAGGCTTGCTAGATCTATTTATTGAGTAATCATTTGTCTCATGAATATTGACATAATGAACAAGGATCAAATCAAAATTAGAATAACAATAGCACAGGCATAGGTGGAAGATATCTAAGTTATTCTCAGAGAGCTAGACAACATCAAAGAGGAGGCTATGGTAGAGGTGGAGGAAGAAGTTGGGGATAGAATCAATCTTACAACACCACCTACTAAAATTATGCAAATGACACAAAAAATGAAATTCATACATCATTGATGATGAATTCAATCAACACATCAGATAAAGAAGACCTAAAGGTATTTTACATTGAGTCTAGATGTTGTAATCATTTGTCATGCAACATAGAATTGATGTTAGAATTAGAAAAAGGTATTTCTGATCATAATGTTCAAACTGGTGATAATACAAAACATATTGTACATTCAAATGGAGCAGATTTGCTAAATAATGTTTTGTACGTTCACACAATACCTAAAAACTTGATTAGTGTGGGACAAACAGTTGAAAAAGGTTTTCAAGTCAGGTTTACAAATGAAGTAGTATTTTTTGAAGATCTAGAGAATGGATATAATTAGATTGTTTGTGGTAAGAAAGAAGGTAGACTCTTTACTTTAAGAGTGCAAGGAAACATTGGTTAAGCTTTACTTGCACATGATGAAGGAGTGACTAAATGTGAAACATGTCAGATGGGAAAGACACACATGTTACCATTTTCAAAAGAAACGATTCAAACATGATGGAATATGAAAGCTCATTCATACAGATATATGGGAACCAACAAAAGAAGGATCTATTAGTGGCTCAAGGTATTATGTTCTTTTCATTGATAATGCTACAAGATGGATAACTCTATATGTTTTGAAGGAGAGACAAGAAGTGCTTGGAGCTTTCAAGCATTTTCATGCATATGCAAAGAGAGTCATAGGTCAAAAGCTTAAGAGATTGAGGTATCATGGAGGGGGAGAATACTTCTTTCAAGAGTTCAATGATTATCTTTGGAATTTAGGTATTACGAGAGAAATAACATGCAGTTGTACACGACAATAAGATGATGTAGCAAAAAGAATAAAGAGGACTTTGGTTGAGTTTGCTAGAGCTATGCTAGAGGAGAAGACTTCTCCAAATTATGTTTGGGCTGAGGCTGTAAATATAGCTACATATCTTGTGAATAGATTACCATGTACAACTCTAGATGGAATGACTCCATATCAAGCTTGGTGGGGTAATAAACCAACACTAAATCATTGTAAAGTGTTTGGATCAATTGTATATGCTTATTTGCCAACACAACTTAGAAATAAACTTGACCCAAAGGTAGAAAAATATGTACTCATTGGTTATGATGAAAAGCAGATGGGTTACAGGTTGTGGAATCCTCTAACCAAACAATTTCTTGTTTCTAGAAATGTTACATTTGATGAACAGAAAAGTTGGTATGTAGATCAAAGTCATACAATTGAAGAATTTGAAGAAGAGGTAAGAAGATGTGAGAAAGGAAAATCAAGTGTGGAGGTGAATGGGGATGAAGAGTATATTCAAGAAATTACATCCAAAAGTGGATTAACAAGAAGAAATGATGAAGCTCCTATATTCAATGAAGAGGTGTATGTAGACACATATGAAGAATGTGAACCAAGGAGCTCAAGTAGGGCAAGAAGGCAACTAGAAAGGCATTCTTATGATACTTCTTACATAAATCATACTAACTATGCATATATGGTCAAAGATGATGAAGAACCTTAGACCTATGATGAAGCAAAAGGTAAGAAGCAACAAGAAGAAGTAATGAAGGAAGAATTCAACAAGACTTGGGAATCTATTGCTAAACCAAATGGTAAGAAGGTAATTGGAAATAAATGGGTTTATAAAGTGAACAAGCTTGCAAATGGAAGTATAGCCAAATACAAAGCTAGACTGGTGGTGAAAGGCTATGCCCAAACCTATGGCATAGATTATTATGAGACATTTAGTCTTGTAGTTAAGATGTCAACTATAAGGACAATCATTGCTATTGTAGCTTTAAAAGATGGAGTCTGAGTCAACAGGATATAAAGAATGCATTCTTGAATGGATACATATGAGATGAGGTATATATTGAGCAACCTCAAGGGTTTATAGATTCCAAGTATCCAAATTTTGTTTCTAGGGTGAGAAAAGCACTATATGGATTGAGGCAATCTCCAAGAGCATGGAGCTATAGATTGGTGAAGTATCTCAATGATCTTGGATATCAAAGCTCAAAAGCACATCCAAGTCTACTCATGAAAAGAACAGAGGAAGGTACAATCTACATTTGTATTTATGTAGATGATATTATAACCACAAGTACTTCAGATGAAGGAATTAAGGAGGTAAAGAGATTACTTGAGAAAGAATTCAAGATGAGTGATCTAAGGAAATTATCATACTTTCTTGGAATGGAAGTCATTAATACAGATCATGGCATATATGTATCACAAGAAAGGTATCTTCTGAACTTGTTGAAGAAGTTTGGTATGGAAAATTGCAGAGAATCTTCAACTCGACTTGAAGTTAATCACAAGCTTTATAAATATGATGGTGCAGAGTAGAACGAAATGAGGAAGTATCAATCTCTTATGGGTAATTTGATTTATGCTACACTAACAAGACCTAATCTTAGTTATGCAATGGGAGTTTTGTCACAATTCATGCATTTCCCAAAGGATCCACAATGGATTGCAGGTCAAAGAGTTCTTCGATATATCAAAGGAACCATAAACGAAGGATTATATTATCCTTTTACTTCAGATTTGAACTTGAGAACCTATAGTGGCTCAAACTGGGTAGGTAATCAAGATGACGATCAACTCATGGGTACATGATATATATTGGACTGAGGCATTATCATAACCTGAAGCTGAGTAGAGAGGACTTGTAGACGTAGCTCAGGAGGTCATATGGAAGCAAAAATTATTCAAATGCTTGGGCATTAATCAAGGTATACCTAAAATACATGGAGATAACATGAGTTCACTTTATCTTGTAGCAAATCTAGTATTTCATGCAAGAACAAAACATATAGAGATACAATATCATTTCTTGAGTGAAAAAGTAATGGAGAAAGAAATTGAAGTGGGGTAGATTTTTACAAAGGATCAGATAGCACATATAGTGACAAAGAGCTTGGATGGAGTGAAGAGAAGCAGATTCAAAAGCATGGCAAGAGAAAAAAGAAAATAGGATGATGTGAAGAAACTGAGAATGTCAATAAGTGATTGAGGGGGGAGCTATTGGAGAACCAATCACAAATTGGACATTAATTCCAAGGTCAAAATGTAAGAAGAAAAGTACATGCACATGTGAAGGGAAAATTTCACCCATATATCATATTTGTAAAGTTAGACTTAACTTTAGTTCTAGAGTTTTTCAAAAGTCATGAGATTGAGAAAATCTATCTAAGTTAGTTTGTGTCAACTCACATGGTGAGGTAGAGAGAGAGAAAAGTGAAAAAGGAATTATGTATGACTAAGTATAGTCGTGATTTTATCACTGATGAAGCAAATGTAAACATTTTGATTCTCCATAGCTATCATAAGAAATAATAGAAGATCTGTGTATGAGACTCCTCCATCTTCATGTTTTGTCTGTTGTGATAATGAGTTCAAAAGTTAAAGTTTTTCAAGGAAGTTGATGCTTGGCATCGAGTTTGAGCTCATAAGTTACTTTCTTCTTCTCTATGCATCATATGGTTGTTTAGCTTATTAAAATCATGAGGTTTCTAAACCAACTCAATGCTTGGCATTGAGTTTCAGCATAAAGTCAATGCTTAGCATTGCGTTTTAGCGTGAAGTCAATGCCTAGCATCAAATTCCCACATAAAAGTGGTTTTCTTCATGCTTGGTGTACATGGGGCTACTTCAAGTGCTAAAAAAGTAGTAGAGAACACACCAATTTGATTCTTGGCATCGAATTCTTGTTGCACATCGATGTTAAGTTGAATGTTTTTTTAACAAGCGCTTTTACTTAAATAGGCAAAATTTACTATTTTGACAATTAGTCATAGTCATATTGGGAAGGCCATAGCTTGGTGTGTAGTGAAGCCGTTTTAGCAAGTAATAGCTTCTTGCAAAGCTCTTGTCTTCTAACTTCCTCCACAAGGAATTCTTGGCTAAATAATTTTTGTGCTAAAAGAAATAAGCAAAACATTGAAGGCATGCAATTTTAGTGACTAGAAATTTCTATAGAAGCAAAGTTCTTAGTTTAAGCAATCATTTCTCAAAGCTTGGAGAAGTATTGAGTTAGTGGTGACCATAGAGGTTGTCTAGTGCATTATTGTTTTTAGGGTTTGCTAGATTCGATTTCATTTTTTTTGTAGGAGCTTTTTTTGTGGTGGTTTTGTGTTTGACACACAGTTATATGTGTACATACATACACACATATATGCACATACACATACATATGCATACACATATACACACACATAGTCACATAGAGACATATATACATGTGCATACACACACATACACATACACACATACATACACATACACACACGTACACAAATTTACAGACACATACACATATAATCATACATACACATATACATATACACACATACATTCACATGCATACATACACACACATATGCATACACATGCATATGCATACATACATACACACATGCATACACACACATAAATATACACACATATGCATACACACATACATACACATGCATAAACATTTACACACATACACATACATACACACACATACATAGTATACACACACATACATGCACATACACACACACATACTATATACACACATACACACACGTAGGGTTTAGGGTTAACGGCTTAGAGCATAGAGAAAGAGTGAAGAGAAAGAGAGAGAGAGAGAGAGAGAGAGAGAGAGAGAGAGAGAGAGAGAGAGAGAGACAGAGAAAGAAAGAGAGACACACACATGTACATATTCACACACATGTACATACACACACATAAACACACACATGCATACACAAGTATATGCATACATGGATACACACATGAATGCACACATATACACACACACACACATAAACATAAACACATATGCATATACACACAAATAAAGTCACATACACACATGCATACGCATAGATACACACACATGCACACAAACACACACACACATATACACATACAAACACATATGCATAGAGTCACATGCATACATATACACACATGCGTATGGAGACACACACATATGCATACACACACATACCCACTATACATACACATGAATACACATACATACATGCATTATGCACACATAGACACATACACACATACACACATACACACACACACTATACATACACATACACACACATAGGGCATGTGTTTTATGTCTTAGGGTTTAGGGTTAAAGGTTTGGGTTTTGGGTTTAGGGTTTTAGTGTTTAGGGTTTAGGTTTTAGGGTTTAGGGTTTAGGGTTTTGGATTTAGGATTAAGGGTTAAGAGCATTCAGAAAATGCAAAGAGAGAGACGGAGAGAGGGAGAGAGAGAGAGAGAAAGAGAGAGAGAGAGAGAGAGAGAGAGACATATACACATACAAAGAACTGTACATACTCACATATAGACACACACACACACATGTATACACAAGTATGCTTGCATACATACACATGCATAGACATATATACACATACACACACATATACATACATATATACACACACATTAAGCCACACACACACATGCATACACACACATACACACATACACATACATACACATATACATACATTCACATACATACATACACACACATGCATACAAACACACACACATGCATACAAACACACAGACACACGTGCATACAAACACATACACATATAGACAAATATGCATATGCACACATACATACACACATACACACATACATACACACATATACACACATACACACTATATGTACACATGCATATATATATATATATATATATATATATATATATATATATATATATATATATATATATATATATATATATATATATATATATATATATATATATATATATATATATAGGGTTTAGGGCTCTAGGTTTTGGATATAGGGTTTAAGGTTTAGGGTTTAGGGCGTAGAGCATAGAGAAAGAGGAAAATAAAAAAAGACGTTAAATATGATTTTGGTTGGTGTTGTAGAGAGAGATAGAGGGAGAAAAAGAGAGAGAAACACACACACACACATATATACACAAACACACATGTACATATACACACATAGACACATACACATGCATACACAAGTATATGCATACATACATACATACATATACACATATACACGTACATGAACATATACATACACACGCATACACATATGCAAAAACATAAAGTCACATACACACACATACAAACACATACATGCAAAAACACATGCATACACACACATGCCCACACACTATACATACACACACAAACACTCCATACACACTATACATACACATACACACTATAAATACACACATACACACACATATAGTTTAGGGTTCTAGGGCTTAGGGTTTAGGGTTTTAGGTTTAGGGTTTAGAGCATCGAGAAAGATGCAGATAAAAATGGACATTTAATAAAAATCTGGTTGGCATTTGAGAGAGAGATAGAGAGAGAAATAATGAGAGCTAGATGGAGAGAGAGAGAGATAGACATGTACATATACACATATACAGACACATGCATACACAAGTATATAAGTACATACATACATAGATAGACACATACACACACATATACATACACACACATATAGATATACACGCACATAAAGTCACATACACACATGCATACACACACATATACACAGACATATATACACATACATACACATATACATATTTTCACACGCATACATAAGCACACATACATATGCATACATACACACATGCATACATGGAGATACATATACACACACATACACACTATTCATACACATGCATACACAAATATACACACTACACACACATACACACTATACATACACACACATACACACATAAGGTTTAGTGTTTATTTTTTAGGGTTAAGGGTTTAGGGTTTAAGGCTTTGGTGTTTTAGGGTTTGGGGTTTACGGTTTAGAGTTTAGGGTTTAGAGCGTAGAGAGAGAGGGAGATAAAAATCAACATGTAATGAAATTTATGTTGCCATTTATGGTGCGATATATATAAAGAGAGCATAGAGAAAGAGGGAAGAGATAGATATATATAGAGAGAGAGATATATATAGAGAGAAAAAAGATAGAGAAAGAAAAATAGAGAGAGAGATAGGAAGATAGAGATAGAGAGATAGTGAGATAGAAAGGGATATGTCCCAACACCTTGGCATGGTATCAAATGGCATCCTTGGACCTGGAGGAGAGAATGGCATGTCCTTGCACCTAGTGCAAGTATAAATATTTTCCAAATGATGGATTTGTACTGCAAATATTTGAGATTATGGACCCTTTGCTTCAGATCAATAACAAAATCTATGCTTCTAGCCCCATGGGTTGGTTGGTGAGTAGATTGACCCACCAGACATTGTGCCCTCTACTCTCGTGGGAAAAAAAAATGAAATGGGATGGAAAAGGACAAGCAATTGGCAGCATGATAGAGAATGAACCTATGAAGGAAATGCGTAAGGCATCTCATGACACAGACGAAGACCACAATAGTGGAGACAATGTCATGGGTTCCACAGATACGACAAAATTTATATGATCACAATACATACCTACCTATCTATCATTCTATCTATCTATCAATCTATCTATCCATCTATCTATCTATCTATCTATCTATCTATCTATCTATCTATCTATCTATATATCTATCTATCTATCTATCTATCTATCTATCTATCTATCTATCTATCTATCTATCTATCTATCTATCTATCTATCTATCTATCTATCTATCTATCTATCTATCTATCTATCTATCTATCTATCTATCTATCTATCTATCTATCTATCTATCTATCTATCTATCTATCTATCTATCTATCTATCTATCTATCTATCTATCTATCTATCTATCTATCTATCTATCTATCTATCTATCTATCTATCTATCTATCTATGTGTCTATCTACCTATCTATCTACCTACCTACCTACCTATCTATGTACCTATCTAGATATCTATCTATCTATATATCTATCTATCCATCTATCTATCTATCTATCTATCTATCTATCTATCTATCTATCTATCTATCTATCTATCTATCTATCTATCTATCTATCTATCTATCTATCTATCTATCTATCTATCTATCTATCTATCTATCTATCTATCTATCTATCTATCTATCTATCTATCTATCTATCTATCTATTTATCTATCTATTTATCTATCCATCTCTCTATCCATCTATCTATCTACCTTTCTATCTATCTATTTGTTTGTCTATCTATCTATCTATCTATCTATCTATCTATCTATCTATCTATCTATCTATCTATCTATCTATCTATCTATCTATCTATCTATCTATCTATCTATCTATCTATCTATCTATCTATCTATCTATCTATCTATCTATCTATCTATCTATCTATCTATCTACCTATCTATCTATCTATCTATCTATCTATCTATCTATCTATCTATCTATCTATCTATCTATCTATCTATCTATCTATCTATCTATCTATCTATCTATCTATCTATCTATCTATATATATATCTATCTATCTATCTATCTATCTATCTATCTATCTATCTATCTATCTATCTATCTATCTATCTATCTATCTAGGAATCTATCTATCTATCTATCTATCTATCTATCTATCTATCTATCTATCTATCTATCTATCTATCTATCTATCTATTTATCTATCTATCTATCTATCTATCTATCTATCTATCTATCTATCTATCTATCTATCTATCTATCTATCTACCTGTCTATCTATCTATCTGTATGTCTATCTATCTATCTATCTACCTATCTATCTATCTATCTATCTATCTATCTATCTATCTATCTATCTATCTATCTATCTATCTATCTATCTATCTATCTATCTATCTATCTATCTATCTATCTATCTATCTATCTATCTATCTATCTATCTATCTATCTATCTATATATATATATATCTATCTATGTATCTATTTATCTCTATCTCTATCTCTATCTCTCTCTCTCTCTCTCTCTCTCTCTCTCTCTATCTATATATATATATATATATATATATATATATATATATATATATATATATATATATATATATATATATATATATATATATATATATATATATATATATATATATATATATATATATATATATAGCTATCTATCTACTTATTTCTCTATCTATTTTCTTATATATATATATATATGTGTGTGTGTGTGTGTGTGTATTGTTGGAGAACCAATCACAAATTGGAAATTAATTTGAAGGTCAAAGTCTAAGAAGTAAAGTACAAGCATATGTGAAGGGATAATTTCACACATGTATCATTTTTGTAAAGTTGGACTTAACTTTAGTTCTAGAATTTTTCAAAAGTCACGAGATTGAGAAAATCTATATAAGTTAGTTTGTAAGAGCTGATGTGGTGAAGTAGAGAGAGAGAGGAGTGAAAGAGAGATTTTGTATCGCTAAGTATAGTTGTGCTTCTCTCATTGAGAAAGCAATTATAAAAATTTTGATCTTCCATGGCTGTTAGAAGAAATAATAGAATCTGTGTGTATTGTGACAATGAGTTCAAAAGTTCAAGTTTTCCGAGCAAGTCGATGTTTGGCATCAAGTTTTAGCTGATAAGTTACTTTCTTTTTCTATGTGCATCATATGTTGGTTTAGATTCTTAAAATTATGAGGTTTTTGAACCAACTCAATGTATGGAATCAATTTTCACCATAAAGTCAATGCCTAGCATCAAATTCCCACATAAAAGTGGTTTTCTTCATACTTGGTGTTCACAAGGCTATTTCAAGTTCTGAAAAAGTGGCTGAAAACACACAATTTGATGCATGGAATCCAATTCTTGTTGCATGTGGATGCTAATTTGAAATTTTTTCCTTTTAAACAAGCACTTTGACTTAAACAAGCAATTTTTCCTATTTTGATAGTCAGACATAGTCATCTTGTGAAGGCCATAACTTCATGTGTAATCAGAGATTTTTAGCAACTAATAGCTTCTTGGAAAGCTCTTCATTTACAATTTGATCCACCAAAAAATCTTGGCCAAATACTATTTGTGCTAAGATAAAAAGCAAAACATTGAAGGTATGCCATTTTAATCACTAGAAATTTTTGTAGAAGCAAAGTTCTCAATTTAAGAAATTATTTCTCAAATCTTGGAGACGTAATGAGTTAATGGAGACCATAGAGGTTGTCTATTGTCACATTAATTCATTTCTTGTGATTTTTTCTACATCAAGAAGTGGTATCAGAGTAGAACGGTTCTAGAGAGCAGAAGGCGTCAAAGGTATGAGAAGTTTTGGAAAGTTTTCATTAAAGGTTGAAAGCAGAAGCATTCAAAGACACAAAGAATTAGAAGATTACTTCGAGAGTATATTTAGAAACAATGAAATACAAAAGGTATTATTGTTTATTCTTTAAACTCACAAGTTGAAGCAGAAACAAAGAGTTATGGTTGATCATATCTCCATTGACAAATTGGACAGAGATAATTATCCTACATGGGTAATGATAATGGAAGCCTTACTTATGAGTAAGGATCTCATGGTGTACATAGAAGGTGAAGAAGATAAGCCAATATTTGAAGATGAAAGCTAACCAAAGAAAGAGGAAATGGATGCTTTAAAGGATTGTCAAAAGAAGGATGCAAGTGCAAAAGCTTAGATCCATAGTACAATCTCATATCATTTGCTACCACACATTAGAGGATTGGAATGAGCTAAAGATATATGGAATGCATTGGAGTATCATTTACAAAGTACCACCAAAGCAAGGAAATCAAATCTATGGTCAGAGTTTACAACATGGAAGAAGAAGCCAAGTCGAACTCTTAGTGATTATGTCACTAAGATGAAGGATCTAGCAAATATTCTTGGATCTGTAGATGAAGATATTAAAGATCACATA